>JAPMOQ010055289.1:1952489-1968138 GCA_026543055.1 Argiope trifasciata | reverse complement strand
TATAAAATAAAATCAACGTAATGTGGGAATAAAAAATAACATCACGTAATGTGGTAATGAAAAATAACATAAACGTAATGTAGAAATATAAAATAGCATCATTTCTTTTTTTAAGGTATTGATGATGACTTGGGGGGAGGGGTTGCATTTTACTATTTCCTAGATAGAATCAACCGTTGCTATTCTTTTGAATATTTTATTACTAATGATATAACATAAAAAAACCTGACATAATAAAATTTATCTCAATCCAAAGACTAAAATGGGCAGGACACTTGATTAGAATGAAAGATGACCGAACCACCAAAAAGATCGACGCTAAACCATCTGGAACCCGCAAAAGGAGTAGACCGAGGATCCGGTGGATCGAGTGTCTAGAAACAGATCTAAAAGTTCTCAGAGTTAATAACTGGCGAAGTCTATTCAAGAAGCGGGCAGCCTGGAATTCGATTCTGCGGAAAACCATGGCCTACCCTGGGCTGAAGCGCCACTGAAGACTCAGTGTTCCAGCATTTTGTGTGACAAAATAAATTATTTTTTAACAGTAATTAAGTTAAAGTATCCGACAAGGCTGCAAGGACACTTTTTCCAGAAAACGTTTTTTTTTTTAATGAACTGAAAATAAAGTTCAAACTAAAAAAACTTTGTTTTCAATATAAATAAGATACTATATCGATAGTAACTATCAAGACAGTAGTTTCAATAATGCACAGCAATAAAAATAGAATCGGAAACAATGCCATTTTAAACCAAAAATGAGTGTTTTATTTTAATAAATGAGTGTTTTTTTAGTCTTAAAATCCTTCAAAATAATATTTTATACTATTTTATTGACTTTCTATCTTCTCAGTCGTAGTTTTTATTTATTTATTTTGGTATTTATGTTAAAAAAGCGTGGAAAATGCATTTGTTTCCAGCGCATATGGATGAACTTATTTATACAGTGCATTTTCAGAAGAAAGAATATTTCGTGATTGATTCTCGGAAAACATGATATTTCAAAATCAATTCAATAAAAATTTTATTAAATTGGTATGCACGTATCTAAAACCTGCGAAGGTGTTGTAGATCTTGGAATTCAAGATAACTTCATTTAGACTTTCATTATAATATTTAGATATTATAATGAAGACCTCTAAAACATTTAGACATGTTTTACAAGTACTCTAAGTTGTAAACATAAGCAAATTTTGACAAAAAAAATTCCTTAACAACAATTTCTAATGCTCATAATTTTTTTAATAATTTTTATCTTGTGGCCTGTGGCATTTTATGTAGTTTGAACATTATACTGAAATAAAAATTGAATATTCCCATGATTTTTTTAAAAAATTTGCTATGGTTTTCTTAGCATTGAAAGCTTAGCTAACTTTCCTTAAAAAGGCATTTTTTTTTTTCTAAACTAAAACAAATGAGTGTTTTTTTTTTTCTGATAACAGAAACCTTTCTATTTGGTGCAATAAAAAAATTTTATGTATCATTTTTTAAAAGTTTGTCCCCGAACCCAGTTGGATACCTTAAGCAAACACTAATGAGAAAAATATGAAATTAATTTTTTAAAATGCTTTTATTTTCATTATTAATAATGAATTTTTGTCAATCTTTTTATCGAAATCTTATTGATGATTTCATATCATTTATGTAATTTATTTCTGCCCAATTTTTATTTCCTTTAAACTTATTGATAACTTTACTCTATTAATTTTCTTAAGCTGACAAAAAAAAATATTTTCTTTTGGGTTTGCGCATTGCCAGGAGATAATTTGCCAAATCTAGAATACTACTCAAAACAGCTGAAGTTATTTTCTGAGCGGTGCTGCCCTCTATTTTAAAGGTTACGAAAGAAACTTTTTACGTAATCTTAAATTTCTCCTTCCCCCCCTCCATTTGTAGATACATTGATAAGCAGTTCTCAGTGAACGGAGCCGTTCAGATACTTCTCTTATCAATGGCAATTCTTTATCTGTGCTTATTCAATGAAGCTAAACCTCTGTTAAGAACTACTGAATTCAAAATTTGTATGTTTTTGAAGATACGCTTTCTGCTTTCCTGACAGAAAACTGCCAACTTTTAAAAATAGTTTTATATACGTTTGCGAAAAACTTGTTCGTTGTTAATTCTAAACTTTAAAAAATATGTAAAACTTTTTATATTTATCCATTATTATATATATAAATACATAATTAAATATCTGCTATGGCCATTTCTTCAAAAACAGGAAAGAAAACGTATCACATTTAAGTTCATTAGCAAAATCGTCGTTCCTGTTTTTCAGATGACCTTAAAACAGCATTATATAACTTTTCTATGACATTATATTTCTTCTTCTTTATTTTTATGAATTACTGAAATTGCACTGGAATGTTATGAGTTTACAAATGAATAACATTTTTCTTTCTAAATTTAAGAATGTTAAATAAACATTTAAGAGGTAAGCTGAAATTTTACTTCAGGTTTATTTTTTATTCTAGTTTTTTACTAGTCCAGAATTTATTGAGCTCAAATATAATTCTTCAAACATTTGAAAATTTGATAATCGTAAAATTATAAGCAGAATGCATCAAAGTCACAATTATTATTTTCCTTTGTTTGCTTAATTTTTTCTTATTCTTAATTTAGCACGTGGTGGATAAAGTACCAAACCCACTTTTTTCAGCTGCCCGGAAGTAGTAGTTTCCCTGCACACTAAGATTTGAGTTGGAAGATAGGCATGCATTTTTAATTACATAAGATTGAAACGAGTTTTTTTAAATTTTATTTTGTATAGTGAAATTTTACTTTCTTCCATATTATCTAAATTTTTTTCTTTCCTTGTGTTGTTTATTTACTTTGTATTTTTTTATCATACGAAGAACTTTCTATGATATTTAGAGCTTCATAATAATAATTTAAAAAAAATGGTAATTTTTTGGTGACATCAAAAAATGAAACCATACTTTCTTCAAAGATTTTCTGTGCATATGAAATTTTTCAGAATTGACATCAAAACATGAAACCATACTTTCTTCAAAAATTTTCTGTGCATATGAAATTTTTCAGAATTGACATCAAAAAATGAAACCATACTTTCTTCTAAGATTTTCAATGCATATGAAATTTTTCAAAATTGACATCAAAAAATGAAACCATACTTTCTTCTAAGATTTTCAATGCATATGAAAATTTTCAGAATTGACATCGAAAAATGAAACCATACTTTCTTCTAAGATTTTCTGTGCATATGAAATTTTTCAGAATTATAAAAGGTTTCAGCATGTTTCGGGTAAAAAACAAATGCTTATTCAGTTGTCAAAAAGAACCTTGTTTTGAAATATTTAGTTAAAATATTTTAAACAACTACCTGATAAAAAATATTGGTAACAAATCAAACCTATTTAGTCTATGGGCCATTATATATTTCAGACACTGGCTTATCTACAAGCAGTAAGGGAGCTATAGATTTCAATTTTCAGGCAGACATGAAACCATCACAATAAAAAATTGATTCATTGCGACTCACTGTTTTCTACAAGAAGCAAGAGAGTGAAATTAGAATTTATGTTCTGATTTTCATTTACCAAAATAATTTGACATTTAGCATGTATCAAAAGTTATTTTATTACTGAATTTTGAAAAAAATTAAAAACATATATCTAATATTTATAGAAACAGTGTCCAGTTTTTTTAGTTTCCAAAAGCTGAAAAAAATAAATGTACTGGTTGTCATTAATCTTTTCTGGGCCTCTGGCATAACGAACAAATTTTACATACATGCAAAGTGGGTGGCATTTTTTTCTCTAGAAAATAGTACCACGTACAGAAAAATGTTCAAGAATCCGAGATTAAAGAGTATATTTAAAAATAATGTCAAAACTATATGAGAAACAGCAACAATTATGTCTTTATCACGACCTTAGTTGTTATTTTTCTCAGATAAGTTAATAAATTATCAAAATATTTTGAGAATTAAAATTTATGACAAGTTATTTTATTACTAAATTTGAAAATTTTCAGGAATTCATATATCTCATATTTCTAGAAACATTGATATTTTAAAGTTTCCAAAAGCTTGATAAACCGATATGCAAAACACACCGAAAGAATGTTTTGATTGTCATTAATCTTTCCTAGGTGTCTGGAATGTGATAAAGAACAAATTTTATATAGATGTAGAATAGATGGAATTTGTTTTATCTAAAAATAATATCACGAACAAAAAAGTTCAAGAATTCGTTGTTAAGCAGTATATTTAAAATTATGCCAAAACTGTAAGAAAACCATTCTACCTTTATCTCAAACTTAGTAGTTATTTTTCTCAAATAACAATAAATTATCAAAATAATTTGCAATTTAACATGTATAACAAGTTATTTTTTAACTAATTTAAATAAAAACATTTCAGGACTTCATATATCTCATATTTCTAGAAACATTGAAATTTTAAAATTTCCAAAAGCTTGATAAACCGATATGCAAAACTCACCGCATGAATGTTTTCATTGTCATTAATCTTTCCCAGGTGTCTGGCATGTGATAAAGAACAAATTTTATATAGATGTAGAATAGATGGAATTTGTTTTATCTAAAAATAATATCACGAACAAAAAAGTTCCAGAATTCGTTCTTAAGTAGTATATTTAAAATCATGCCAAAACTATAAGAAAACCATTCTATATTTATCTCAAACTTAGTAGTTATTTTTCTCAAATAATTTAATAAATTATCAAAATAATTTGCCATTTAACATGTATAACAAGTTATTTTATAATTAATTTTAAAAAAAACATTTCAGGGCTTCATATATATCATATTTCTAGAAACACTGATATTTTAAAGTTTCCCAAAACTTGATAAACCGATATGCAAACCACAATGACTAAAAAAAAAATGGATAAAGAATGCACCTAGCGTTCTCTTTCAAAGAATCTGGAAGACTGCATTTCTTTCTATCATCCTTTTATCTCGACGTTCTTCCTTCTTTATGACTTTATGCAAAGAATCGTCTGCTTAATAATGCGGGATGCCTCCGCAAGTATATTTTATTGTTGCGTGACCTCTTCATAACCGAAGCTGTTAGGAAGACTTCTGCTTCCGGTAAAGCTCGAACTGTCTCGTATAAATTTCTCTAATATGGGATTTATGCATCCTCTTTCCATATCTCCTTTTCTAAATGGGCAACCGTAAAAAAAAGAAAGAAGGACGATAGCTACTGCTACATAACTGATTGTGACTACGGGTACAGCACGCGAGCATCTACTTGCAGACGATTTTTCTCCGAAAAGTTTTGATAATTTTAATGGACTTTTTTTATTCAAATAATTTGATAATGTGAGACAATTATAATTCATCATTTTTGGTTCTTTTTTATATCTATAGTACACGAAGGGGTATTTCGGATTTTTTTTTTTCTAATTTTTTGGCTAAACCACTAACATCTATTACTATTTTATATTTAACTAGCTGGTACCCGGCGCGTTGCGACATAAAAGAAATAATTTTAGAAAAATGGTTCGAAATTTAAAATATCTATTTTGTTTGATTATGAATGATAGAAAGATTGATATTTATTTTCTTATCGACAGTGAATATATTCATTGGAATTGAATTATATCTAAGAAGTAAAATGATATTTAGACTATTTTTAAAAACTATATTATTCAAGTTTTTTTTAGGGTAGATAATATTTTTTGTTGTTTTTCTTCTGTCTTCAGCGAGAATAAATAAATCTTTTGACTGTATGACTCGTGAGCATCTAACATACAACTGGTCATGTAAGAAACATGGATTTTCTAGATTCAAAGCAATAAATTAGTAAAGTTTTATCGCAGTCGGATGAAGGACAACGCAGCTCATAAAACAGGAACAAAAATTCATTTTGCTGGCGTCCTGGCATAGGGGTAGCGTGTCTTCCCCTTGATCTGGGCTTGCCGCTTTTCGAGTCACGGTTCGGAATGGTTGTTCTGTGTTCTCTATGTGATATGTTGTGTAAATAGCGGTTGTGCAAGCGAATGTGTGTGTCACCTTCATTTGAGCTAGAAGTCAGACTTCTGCCATCTGGGTGCTCATGGGTCTTTACCCTCAGAAGCTATTGCACCCCCTTTCCGTGGAAACACGGACAAGACAAAATCAAAAATTCATTTTTATAGATTATAGAACAGTAATTATGAGATATTTTGAGTTTAAAATAATTCATAAATTTGTAAGCTGCGCTTATGGTTTTCATTAACAATTATATGACATTTTTAGGATTACAATAGGTACATCAATATATACTTAATAGTAGTTTATGTCCTATGAAATAATCATTTAGAAAACTCCATAAATTTTGTTTTTTTATTAGGTCTACTAATATTTTCATTGTTAATATGAGACAGTCGTGGTTGTATTTGCATCCATGGTAAAGGGAGAGATATTTCGGTTAAACCATCAACTTCTATTACAGTTTTGTATCTAATTACAATACACTAATTATGGAATTTTTTAAATTTAAAACGATTCATAAATCTATGGATTACGCTTATAAGCCTTATTAAAGTTCATTTTACATTTTTAGGATTAACTTAGGTACATCAATATAGCATACTTAGCAATAGTTTATATCCTACTAGCCACCTTTGGCGACCAGCTGGTTCGCCATGAGTAATGGGTTCTAAAATTTTCAATTAAATTACATATTCATTAGCCTTGAAGTAACTTCGGGCATTGATTGGTCTGAAATTAATATTTTCTTTAAGATGATGGACTGAAAGCTCTAAAAGAACGCGTTTTCCTAATAATATTCTTTAATTTTATAAATCAGTCAGTTTTAATGATTGATTTAGAAGACTGATTGATGTAGCAACTTTTATTTAAAATATTAGTAAAAATATTTTGTATAATATGGCTCACTGAGCAAAGTAATAAGAAATCTAAAACTCATTATTCATAAATGCATTGTTTGACTCAAACAACATAAAATGTAATTATTTACTTCATTTAGATAACATTAATAGTATTAAACAATATATATGCCCATTAATAATATTTTACAAATTGGTCATTGGAAAGGAATTTGAATGCATATCCTGTATAAATTCAATCCTGTATAAATAAAGATAATTGATTCAATTAATGATTTAAATATTGCAAAAGATCATAGAATCCTTTGTTTTGCATTTTTTAAAGAAAATATCACATTTTATAATTATTTTATTTTATCCAGTTATGTGCTAAAAGTTGCATTTCTTCAGATTTAATTTGCGATGATAGTTTTTTTAATTTGAACTTTCGACAAAATGATGGCAACACGGTGATAAAACCTAATTTTTCCCCTTTGACGTGCTCTTGCAGATTTTATAGAAGTCTTAGCTTTGCATTTATTTTTTTACAAACTATCACATTTTATAATGAAAAAAAATATTGAATTAATGATATAGATATTGCAAACGATAATAGAAATATGGCATTAAGATGAGATTCCAATGCATATCCTGTCTAAATTCGATCAGATTTACCGTAAAGAAGATTTATTGAATTAATTATTTAGATATTGCAAACGATCATAGAATCTTTTACTTTGCATTTATTTTTTTAGAAAATATCACATTTTATATTTATGTTATTTTATCCAGTCCCGTGCTAAAAGTTGTATTTCTTTAGATTTGATTTACGATGATAGTTTTTTTTATTCGAACTTCCGGCATTCTTTTATTTTATCCAGTCACGTGCTAAAAACATAATTAAAATATTTCTTTAAAAATTCGTTAAAAATAGAAGCTTACGTTATAAATTAAAAACACTGATACCGTTAGAAAGCTAATTTTTTATCTTTAAAATGATATAAAAATCATGTTTGTGCAATAATATTTTTGAAAGTTATAGCGGAAAGACGTCGAAATTTTGCTTAAATTTTAATTAATTCAAATTCTAATTAAAAATTCGAAAAAAGGGCTCCGAGGTGCACATTCCCGACCTCCAAGTTATACATGTACCAAATTTGGTAGCTGTAGTCCAACGGTCTGGCCTGTTGAGCGCCAACACACACACACACGCACACACACACACACATTGAGCTTTATTATAAGTATAGATATAGATGAAGGATTCAGAAAATTCGATAATTTTTATTTCTTTGTTAGGTCTTTACTAATGTTTTCGTTGGTAGTATGAGACAATTGTAGCTAATCGTTCTTATTTGTATTTGTATCTATGGTAAAAAGCGAGGTATTTCGGAAAATGATTTTTTCGACTAATATTCAATATTAACTAATGAATATGAACTATCTCGACTAATTTTGTGTCGGATTACAATAAAGTAATTATGAAATGTTTTGGATTTAAAACGACTCTTAAATATTTGTACTACATTTATGATCTTTATTAAAATTCAAATTACAGTTTTAGGACTACAGTAGGTATACATCAATACATGCTTTGTAATTATATCATGTGAATTTATCAATCTGAAAATTCAGTAATTTTTATTTGTTACTTAGTTACTTACTTCATTAAAAAAAAAGCTTCTGCAGTGTTTGATTGACTACATAGTTTAACGAATCTTAGGGCAACTAAAAATAACAATTATTCTTGAGCAATGCAGTACTTGTTTTTCGGTTTCACGATTTCAAAGGCATTTCGGAAACTCGTGTTTCCATTCACTTTAAATTTATTCTGAAGTTTTAAGGATTTCTATTTCAAATATTAAATGAAAACTTATTTGTCGTTTCAGTTTTTGAGTTTCTTGAGGACTGATTAAGACCGAATACTATAATAATCCATTCACTTAACTTATAAGTAATACTATTGCTTAAATTTAAGCGAAAGATGTGAAATTGGAATTCCAATAAAATCGGATTTTCCTGACTTTCTGCTCACAAAGTTAACATTTTACTTCCGTATTTTTTTTTTATATTCAGAATGACTGGATATAACTTTTACATCTTATGACCTTCAGTTATTCTTTCTAGAATTAATCTTTAAAAATAACTTCGTTGTACTGAATTAATTTTTTGTTTTTATATTATTTCTCTTTATTACCTCAGTACTATTTTTTTTCCGATTTGCTGTTTCAAAGGCATTTCGGATAATCCTATGGGTTCTTAAGTTAACATAAAAATGGGACTGTTTTATTAATATTACTTTTATTTCTGCAAACTTTCTAAATGTCGAAAACTCTTCTTTAGAAAAGTTAATATTGTGAACAGTTTTGTTACACTCTTTTTCTTTCATTAGGAAGTAAAGTGAAATGAAGACAAGAATTTTAGTTTTTTAATGAATGCGCTTAAAAAAAAGAAAATATAAAATATCTGATTTACTCTGCAAAACATTGTTTTTAATAATGTAAAAGAATGAGCCAGATATTGGTAGAAATGTATATTCACATGACATTGATAAGATATCGATTTGAGAAAGTCATTATTAAAATTATTTTACAGAAAGATAAATAATGTATTGTATTCAAAATTTTAACCTCAAAAATGGTGAAACTTATATTTTTATTAAAACAAAAATCCATTATGAGCATTTCATTCAATTCCTACTTTTAGTTCACTCTCCCTCTCTATATATTTATTTATCTATCTTGTTCAAACTTTCAGTGGTTGATAAAATATTTTTATTTATCCCCTCAAGTTCAAATATATTGTTTTAAGCTTGTAGTGGATGACACTTGACGTAGATACAGTTTTTTCAAATATTAATTCATTAATTAAATTTAATTAATTTTTAATACTTTAAATAGAGTTTTAGCGGTTTGTAATGAAACTTGAAAGCAACAGGCAGTAGCTCAATAGGTGAAATACCAGGTATTCAGTGTTTTTTCACGTGAAGGTGAAGAATGCGAGTTCACTTCTTGCGAAAATCAATAATTTTTCTATACTTGATATTTTTTTTAATAATTATTTATAAAAACTAACTAAAATAAAAATTTTCCTTGTTGACTTAAGTAGGAATTTAATTTATTTTTTTAAATATTATTTGTTTTTAAATAGAATAGCATTTAGCTAATTGGATGCCAACCAGATCCCTTTATATACCACAATACTAGATTTAAAAACAGCTGAGTTTGAGGAAAAATACAGCACGAGATAAGGAAAACTCTGAACATCATATTTCTAATATTTATTAATTATTTTTTAATTTAATTAATCAGACATAATTAATTTCTAGAAAAGTTAATAAATAATAATTATTATCTTAATACTTTTTAAAAAATTAAATAAAAATTTTGAGCATAAATTTTATGCAATAAATCTCCAAAATAAACAGCATAATTCACATTTTTCAGGTATTTTTAAAATGAGAAATTTACTTTTTTTTAGTTAATAATAAAATCTATAGTTTCCGAAGAATTCAATTAAAATCCTCTGAATCAGTTCCAATTCCATTACAATTATAATCGAGAGAAAATAAACGATTATATTGATTCAGAGTTGTAGAAATTAAATTATTTTCCCTTCTGCCTTGACAATTTTTATCGACATGAGCTCGTAAACTATTTTTGCTCAATCGAAATCACATTTCGATAAAAGGGCTATTGAGCTCATTTTGGCTTCTTTCCAATATTTAAGATCAAATGAACTGTGAGCAACACACATACACTCCTGGATTTCTTTTTACAAACAAGAAAAAATAACCGAAATATTATAAATAGCCTACTTTTAGAAAAATTTGGAGTGTGCGGCAATCATAAAAATGGCAAAGAACGTGGAGTTTTTTCTTGCTAATAGTTTTCTTCTTTTTTTTTAAACGTGATAAAGTCGAGTGGACACTTTGAAGAGCTTGGAGACTTAGTGAGCTGTTTCTTGACACAAAATTATGAGAAGTCGTCCTTCAACGTGGGAAATCAAGAGAAAAGAAAGAGATAAAAATACTCAAAAGTAGAAAGAAAACTTGTCATTTATAACGCATTAGGGAATAAAACGGTGTTTTATCTTTTTAGAGTGTCGGCTCTCTTATAAATCGAATGGGTTGGCCTGTTTCTCTCTGGAAATTCATTTAGTTTCAAATATGTTCTTGAAGATGATTTACATATGAATGTGGTTTTATTGGAATCTTGTAAGCAATAGCGTCGAATTCTAAATAATCAGAAAATAATTTTTTTAAATAATTGATGCACTTCCATTTATTGTTATTTAAAATCATATCATAAACTAAAATGTATCGAATAAAAATACAGAATAGTTTTTTTAAATTATTCGATCATTGCCAATAAAAAGCGAATAAAACATAATCTAATCAGCATTTAATATTTGAGATTGTGGAAGTTGTGCTCACTAATTAAATAGTATCATTTTCGCTTGCATCGTAGGTTTACTGCGATTTAATAGTCTTTGGCAGGAAAACTTGGCGTGCATCTAGAGGAGCAAGAGCGAATGCACATTTCTCGTATTGATAAGATAATGATTGCTGATTGAGGGTTCTTTCACTTGAAATATTCACCTTTTTTTCTCACAGCAAAACTGTTGATTTTTCTTAAAGAATGCTGGGAATGGTTTGGAAAGTTTATTTTTGATTAGGTGTTCGGTTTGTTTGCTTTTCCTCTGCTCTTCTTTATTTTGATTTGATTTTAAATATAAATAAAGGTATTGAAGATTTTTTTTTTTGAAAAATCTTGTTTAGGAAGCCCTGTGTATAATTGATATACATATCGGTAATATAGCTGTACCCTTGAAAATTTTGTAAAATGGCGCTACATTAACGAAAAGTTCGAAAAATGAAAAGGGCTGTTGAAAACTAGACATTCGTGTTCTCTCTGAAATGTCACATTCTTGTAAACCGGATGTAGTTTAATCGGTGTCAAGATGCATTCAATAAAAATTAAAAAACTTAAAATATCCATCTTTCGGTGAGTTACGTTGTAAATTATTTAGGTGATATCTTTATACAGTTTCCACATGAAAATTTTATCGCTATTTTATATCTTCATTCTGATATTTTTACATCATTAGCAATACCGGGATTCTAAAATTATAGCAATGATTGATTATTCTGTGTAACAGGATTATTGAAAATCAAGTAAGGAAGTTTATAGTTTAACCCATTTTGTAATAGAAAATTACCATTGTTCACGTTGTTTCCAATAATAGAAACTATTTGTGTTTAATGCCTTTTTTATTTCGTGCTCTTTAATTTGTAATATTTCGAACAAAACATCAAACACTCGTGATAATTTTTTTTAATATTTGCAAAACCGTCATCATGCATGTAATTTACAAAAATCTCTTTTGCAGTCAAAAACCATTCTTCGTTGGATAAAATTTCATTTTGTCAAACACATATTTTTCAATAACTTATCTGGGAAAATGTTGAGATTTCATTTAAAGAATTTTAAGAGATGTTGTTTTTAAGTGATTCAGTTTTAAATGAAAAAAAAAAAAAAACAACTTGTACATAATCACCATTTTTCAAATTATAAAGCAATATATATTTTATAAAAAACGTTACACAATAACATAATAATTTTTTAAAGTTTAATAATTAGTGTATTAATATATAATAATCTTTTGATACTTAAAAGTCAAATTATAATAATCTTTTGATATTTAAACGGCAAATGATTTTTAAATTGAATCAATTCGAGTATGCGAGTTTTGCAAATCAAATGAAACCATAAAGATTAGTACATTTAGAAAATATTCCAAACAAATGTAGAAAGAGCTTTCAGTGGTTCTGAAATAATGACTCAAAAATGAAGAAATACAAATAGTTGCTTCCTTGATAGCTCGATTTTGCTTTTAGATACAGTTAATCGAATCATACATAAGAAGTATCCGTTGAGAGAAATAAATAGTCCAGAAAATTCATCATTAACTGCTGAATTTTTAATTTTATTTTCTCCTGGCACCGACATACGAGCTACTGAACGCAATTGAAAGCTGTCAGCTGATGCTAGATTACAGCTGTTAATGAGGTATGACTTTCTACGTGATGAGAGTAGGATTGCAAGGGCAAGGGGAGGAAGAAGGGGACAAACGACGGCACACGTGCTGATCAACTTCCTGCAAGCTGCCATTAACCGCGCAGGTGGTATATCTACTAGTTCCTACGAATGCAAGTAAATTCACGATTCCCCTCCTAATTTAAAGCATATCAAATCTCAACAGAAATAATGGGAGTCCTCAGAACTCCAGGAGGAGAACCCCTGCTATGCATTGATGAAGGGAGAAGCAAATTTTGCTGCGATAGAGCCCTCTAGAGACACGCGTTGTCATAGTAACACACGCACGCCCTCTTCTTCATGCATGACCACCTGTCCTACAAAAGAGAAGAATGATGAGAAAGGAGAAAAAATATCTATGGTTGTGTTATTTCGAGAGAGTCAGACCGACGAGAATCTGTACGCCTACAATGTACCTGGCCGTTCTGTGACGCAACTGGGCAAAAAGGAATTGGCGCCCAATAACCTTCATTTCAAACGACGGAGAACTATGTGCTCGGTTGTCCAGCGGATATTTACCTGTGTTGTTTTTTGTTGGATAGGATTTCTGCCATGGTTCAGCGGATAATCAGGAAGATGACGTGTTTTAGAGCGTGCTGTTGCCAAACTTAGGACACAGAATTTTGTAATGTTAAATGTTGTGCATTTTGGAACGATGAAAAAGGAAGAAGTAGCATGATACTGGACTTATAAGAACTAAAAGTTTTGAATAAGAAACCACTTTTTCCCCTATGACAACAAACTTGAGAATCGTAGAATGAATATTTTATGCAGGAAGTAAAAATTGAACTTTTATTGTCAGCTACTTACTTTTATGAGGCTCTTCAAAAGTGTTATGGACGAAAGACAAATTTTTATTAGCGTTTTGATTTCAGGTAGGATATTATATAATTGCTTGAAAAAAAAGTCTCAAAAGGAGTTTGAAAATTTATAAATAAGTAAGGGAATAATCTAAGTAGTCGAATTAATGAAAATATTCGAGAAGTATAGATTGAAACGTTATACAAAAACTTTTATTTAAATTGGTTATCTTTCTATTTATTCAGGACATTTTGATGTAGAATTAGTTGCCCATATTCAGTGGGAGCTTTTTTTTCATATGAAAGGAAATATTTTTATACATTTATATTTTGCGATATTCAAAATTTAAAAGTACAAAAGAAATTGTTCAACAGCTGTTCCTGAATTTCAGCTTTAAACAGCATCATTGCGTAAGACTCTGTAACTATAATCTTTAAATCATATGTCTGTCAAATCAGATTATATTTTGAATATTTGAAAATCAATCAAAGTAACATTCATTATCAGATAAGACGAATGCAAAAATAAGCGCTTTTTTATCTTTGCAAAATAAAGCGCCATCTTTTTAATCAATAGACATAACAATAAAGAACATTACTAGATCAAGAATGTTCTGTTTCATTCGTAAAGGTAATTGCGTTTTTATGTGATAAAGTCTGAATCTGTTACATATGCAAGTGATTTATAATTTTATTAAATCTTCTGTTAGACATATGGATTATTATTTTACATTATTTTACCTTTAATAATTTAGAACTTGTCACGGAATTGTCTACCATCATGTAAATGAATGAATAAATTTATTATTACCTTACGAAAAAAGCTTGGTATATATGAAAAAAAGTGTTATTCAAATTATCAGAAAATTGAAGAATATTTCTCAAAAACTTTAAAGGAAATGTCACTTGCAGCTGTGTTGAAGTGGAAAAAACGTAAAGGTAAGCGATTTCATATTAAACATATTCAATATATTTGCAAATATCTTGAAAAGTTATTTAAATTAAGGTATTAAAATTGCAGTTAGTAAGTATTCCTTTTTTTCCATTACATTAAATTTTTTCCATTACATAAAATAACAAAAATTATGTTAAATAACATGAAGATAATTCATTTCTTTTGAAATAGCCTTAACTGAGTTGAAAAGCTTAAAAAAAGACATTGAATAAAAATATTTTTAGATAAATTTTCAATTGTAAATTACATAAAATTTAATTTCCATGAATTCTTTGCTTATACAAGAGATGCTTATGAAATCTCGGTAGCAAAAGCTTGTAAATGGAAAAGACGAAGCGCCAAAAATCCTATGTAAATTTAGAAGCCAAATATGTTTTATTTGATTTATATTATAAAGAGTTATTTTTTTTATTTCACGAAAATTTACTCCTGCTTATTTGCACAATTCACTGATTGATCGGAAAAATAAACTATCAGTACAAAAAAATAAACAATTCGTCATAATTGTAAGATGGAAAATAAAAACTATGGCTTTGATATTATTCATATAAAGTCAACAAGTCAAAGTAAAATTTTATTGATGCCAAAACGCCGGTTATAATCATGAATAATTTTTCTTATACTTGAGAGGAAAAAAGGAAATTGTTTGTAAAGTGTGAACTCGGAATAAGAATTTGATGTTATTTTTTCGTCTTTGAATTCTTTTAAACAGAAGAATACATTTTTAAAAAGGGAAAGAATAAATTTTTAAAAAAGGGATTTCATATTAATGATATTTGCTTAAGTATAAAAGAAATCAAAATATGATTTGAATAGCTCAGTATTACCATCGATATACATCATAATGTATTTGATAAAGTGCAAATGAAATGAAAGCTAGCAATGAATGAACAGTTGCAGTGTTGTGGAAATTTTCAAACTGAAATTTTGAAATAAGTGATTCGAAATTTCATATTTATTGCAAAATGATCGATGCAATAAATATGAAATTTTGAATGG
>JAPMOQ010055289.1:1936077-1947577 GCA_026543055.1 Argiope trifasciata | reverse complement strand
AAACAAATTCTTAAAAAAATCTGCTCCATTTTTTATGAAACGTTAAATATATTAAACTGCATTTTATCAAACGTTGTCTTTAAATTCAAAGTTCATTATACTGTTTAAGATGTTTATTAATGGTTACGCCGAGCATTAGTTGATTTAAATATTGCTTCTAGTCTTATTAAGCATTTGATTTATTGAAAACTGGATAAATAAATAAATACAAATATCTACTTATAATACTTTAGTTTTTATACTTTATTCTTAAATTTATTTTGCCTTATTTCTTATTTTCTTAGTTCTTTTGTGCTCATTCAATAAACGGTAATATTTGTATAGTCGTGAAAATTAAAAAAATTACACTTGTAACGATGACTGATATTGTTTTACTGAATGCAATTTCCAAATAAAAATAATACAAAATGTCCTCATTTTAAAATAAAAATCAAAACTATTTAGTTCAGAACAACGAAGCAGACGGAATTAAGTAAGAATGAATCATTCGCTTCCAGCGTTTTCCTGTTTAATCGTGAGTGCAGTGACATAGAGAAAGCGTTCGTATGTGTAAACAGCTTTAGGCAACGAATAACAGAAAAAAAACGATAGTTTTCTTTGAAATTTTCCGTTAAAGCTTTTGATTAAAGCCATAGATGCCTGAATCGCAGTCTGCAATATTTTTAATTAACATTTGTGTGCATAAATTTTGTCTTTTCGTGAAATAATAGTGGCCAAAATAGGAAAGCTTTATAATGGCAAGAATTACATAACAGGATTTTTAATGTATTTATTATTTAATTTCGAGTGCTATTACTAATATGCAAATGCAATGACGAAGCTTTATTGTAATGCATGCTTAAATTATTTAAAGTCCATATTCTTTAACCTACAGGTTTAAGCTAATTTTTTTTATCGATTTATAATGGTAATCTTCAAACTTTTGTTAATAGATTATTATCTTTACTACGGATAATGATCACTATAAATCTATCAAAAACTAATTCTTTCTTGTGTAGCTCCTTATTATCCTTGATTGTATTATGTGAGCTTTAGTTTAATGAAATTCGATTCACTTCTTGATTATATAGTACCGAAATCAAAAAAGTTAGAAAAACCCTCATAGACATATTTGAGCATATCTAAGTGGATTCTTTCGGTATTATGGTCATATCAATTGCATATAATTTCAAAACTCATTTTTTGTGCAAAAATTTTCCGTATGTATTTATTTAAAACGTTTTTTCAGATATAGGATATTAAAAAAATAACGTTTTCAGTAAAAATGTGTTTCTTATCATCCATAGCGCGAGTTCTCAAATTTTTAAATTACTGTAACACATAAATAAAAATGAAAATTATGTGTAATGTCATAAAAGAATTCAATTATATTCGTAAATAAAATATTTAAATCCTAATAAAACAATACTATTCTTTATATTATAATAAATAATGGGTAAAGATATACAGTAACTAATTTTATGATTTTTTTTATCAGTAAGGATTATTGAACCTGTTTTATTGTAATGTTATATCTACATGTTCAGGCTTTATCCGTATTAATTTCAAATTATTATATAAATTCTTAGAATAAATCACTATTTATTTTGATATTAATGCCAGAGTTGCATTTGGCTACACCATAGATTCTGAAAATGAAAAAAAAAATGTATGCGTCTATCTGAATAATAAATATTTAATTAATATCAAAAAAATATTGCATAGTAAAAGGATACCATTTTACATTTGATAATATTTTTGTTTAAAAAACGTATCCTTAATTAATGTTATTTTTATTAAGGAGGGTTATTTATCATCGATATGCATGTACTGAAAACTCTTGATCTTATGATATCTAAGGGGTACCGACTTCCATAATTTTTTAATAAAGCATTTATTGGATATTAAATCAGTTTTATATAAAAATTAATTGATATTTATTTAAAAAGATCTAATTTTAAAAATATTTCAACATATTACTAATAGGGAAGAACAGTTTTTAAAGGAATAGGTGTTCTTAAAATGCTGAATAAAATTAATAGAAAACTGCAAAAACAAACTAAACAAAAATTTATTATATTGGGTCGTTCGGAAAGTCATTTCGTATTTTTGTGTCAAAATGAAAAGAAATTTTCGTTTAATGAATAAATTATTTATTAAATTATAAAATTGCCATTCTGGTCTAATACCTTTTGGTAGTAACATGATTACACGCTCATAAAAGTTTTGGTCTTTGCTGTAAAAAAAACTGATCGAGGTGGTTTTTGGCCTCCTCATTTGAAGGAAAAATTTTGCAAATCAGTTCTGGTACTGATGTACTGTTAACACATCTTCTCCACACATATTGGCTAATTTATTTCTGGCTTGAACAGCATTTTTACCTTTTATAGCAAAAAAGAAAAAAATGACGAAAATGCTGTTTATTGCTCTCCATATTTAAAAGGGCACCATCCAAAAACTACTGCGAAGAATCAGCTGCACTTTTTCACACTCAAGCCTTGCTATATCAGCTCTTAAAACATAAAATGATTTTGCGGTTTAAGTATGAAATTGGGTGCGAAAAATGCAATTAAATCCTTTGTCAGGAAAAAACGAAATTACTTTCCGAACAACCTAATAGATTATTCACTTCATTAAATGAATTAATTTCAGCTAAAGCTCAAAATTTTGTTATTTTCCTGCAATGGCAAAATAATAACAGGAGTGACTGATAATTCTGTTAAAGCAGTGGTAAACTTAGAACAAGTATGACAGACACTTCTGTAAAAGTAGTGACAAAATAATAACAGGAATGACTAATAATTCTGTTAAAGGGGCAAATTATTAAAAGGAATGACTGATTCCTCTTAAAGACATTAAAGTTACAGGAATGACTGATATCAAACCGAAACAGAAAGTAAATCTCGACAGAAAAATAAAATAATTTACATTTTAGATCTAACTGTATATTTTGTCATTTTATAGTTTATATTTCAACCGTGAACTTTGTTATACCACTTGAGTATTCTTTTTATTTCTTAGAACAAAATAAAAAAATCTTTATTGTTACATATACTGTCTAGTAAATTCAAATGAAAATGTGTGAAAGGTATTCCACTACCGGAAAGAAAATTGAATAAACAAACAAATAAAATAAGCGAAGCGAAGGACAAGCGTTCAGGAAGCGTGATGAATAACAACACATTTTCTTCGTTTCACCTTTCAGTGACGTCATTATTTCGCATTTATTCCGGGCTTGATTTAAGGAAATCTTTTCGTCTGTCACTTCTCAATTTTCCTTTATTTTGCTATTATTCTTTGTAAGCTATTTATCGACTGAAAGAAATATAAATCATATCTCCTGAATGGATAAATTTTGTTGCTGGTTTCTTAACAATAAGGTAAAAATCACCGAAGTAGATCATTGAAACAACATTCTTAACTTTAAAGTATCATTTCAGTTTCTTAAAGAATTGTTCTTTGTCAGACGAAAATAAAATTTTAGTCGTAAAGATAGAAAAAAAAAAAAAAAAAAAAAAAAAAAAAACATCTACTTCAGGATTTTAAGGTTCGAAGATTATATCAATAAATCTTTTAGTTTTATGTTATATAATTTATTTACAAATGCTTTTTAAGTTTGATTTTATCCATTTTTTCCCAATATATTGAATTTCCCTTTTAGCAATTAATAATTTTTAAATTGCATCTTAATTATTAATTATTTTTCGTCTGAGGGTTTTTAACTGAATTATGGAAATTTACTCATTGATATTTTTGAATTGGAACTGAGATCATTCCACAGATTATTTTACAGTTTTATCAACAGTGGAAATATATATTCTGATCTAAAAGTTTTAGTGTATTTCTTGATTTACGACATTGCTACTATATTTTGTACTTTGACTGCATTACAATATTAGCGATATTAACAATAATAACGTTTATGAATTGTTTTAAATCCCATTTCATGATAAATTTTTTTATCAGTTTCTTAGCTGTAATAATTATTCATCTATACTTATAATAAAGCTCAATGTGTGTGTGTGTGTGCGTGTGTGTGTTGGCGCTCTACAGGCCAGACCGTTGGACCTACAGCTACCGAATTTGGTACATGTATACCTTGGAGGTCGGGAATGTGCACCTCGGAGCCCTTTTTTCGAATTTTTAATTAGAATTTGAATTAATTAAAATTTAAGCGAAATTTCGACGTTTTTCCGCTATAACTTCCGAAAATATTATCGGATAAACATGATTTTAACATCAATTTAAAGATAAAAAAATTAGCTTTCTAATAGTATCAGTATTTTAACATTTAACTTAAGCTTCTATTTGTAATGAATTTTTAAAGAAGCATTTCACTATATTTTTCAACAATATATTTCGGACAAAACAATAAAATTTAATCTGCAAAAGCACGTTACGAGTGGAAGGGGAAAAATTATTTTTTATCAATAGGTTGCCATCAGATAGATAAAAACTCAAATTAAAAAAATAAATAATTGTTGCAAATTAAACATTTAAAAATGCAATTTTCAGCACGTGTCTGCATGAAATGAAATAAATATGAAATATGTTTTTCTTTTAAAAAAAAAGAAAATGCAAAGAATTTTTTGTGACTTTTACAATATTATTAATTAAATAAATCAGCTTTGTTTAATAATAGAAATACATCTATAAAAAAGTCTAAATGAAGTAAATAACTGCATAGTATGTAGCACGAGTCTATAAATGCTTTAAAAAATGAAGAATATTTAGCTTTTAATTAAAAACAGATGAACTTGTGATATCAGTGTTTTAATGTATAACTCAAGCTTCTATTTTTAACGAATTTTTAAAGAAATATTTTAACCATGTTTTTTGAGCACGTGACTGGATAAAATAAAATAAAACAATGCCGGAAGTTCAAATAAAAAAAACTATCATCGCAAATCAAATCTAAAGAAATACAACTTTCAGCATGTGACTGGATAAAATAACATAAATATAAAATAAGATATCTTCTAAAAAAATAAATGCAAGGCAATGGATTCTATGATCGTTTGCAATAGATATATCATTAATTCCATAAATTATCTTTATTTACAGTAAACCTGGTTGAATTTAGACAGGATATGCATTGAAATCCCGACTTAATGGCATATTTCTATAATCGTTTGTAATATCTGTATCATTAATTCAATAATTTTTCCCCTTTTTCGCTTTCTTTAAAAAACATATTTAACATTTTGGCAACATCACCGAAAAAAACATTTTTAATATTTTGGAAGCATAATCGATAAATTGTTAGAGCATTAAACTCAAAGAGTTTTTTCGAATAAAGTTACCGACTCTTTAACTACTAATAACTGAATCTTTTAACTTTAACTATTTCTTAAATTTTGGCTAATGAATATGTGATTTAATTGAAAATTTTAGAACGCATTACTCATGGCGAACCAGCTGGTCGCCAAAGGCGGCTAGTGTAAAATAAATTAAAATTACTCTTATAAAATTAAAAATAATAATAATAAAATATGTTTTAATCAATTTGTTTTCTGATCATATATTGACGGCAATTGTATCTCTATCATTGTATTGAGGAATTGTCAGACTTTCCTGATTCCGAAAGGAAAATGTACTGTCATTTTAAATTTTTGATAAATAAGATGATAGCTTTATTTAAAAATTCATCCTGTCTACATTCAGATGTCGAATGTTTAAAGTAATTTGGTCTAGTGCCAAAAACTAATAATTCTATGTACATGTGCTGAATATTTTGGTCTCTTAAACATCCTTTTAAATAAGCTTTCATAACTGCATACTACTAATTTTCAATTTGAAAATTTGTCGCTGAAGACGCCATTGAAATGGATGACGGGTTCACATTTTCACTGCGTAGTTCAAGCATTAACTACGAGTACTTAAGAGGACACGTTTGTTGTTGAGAAGTAAATTTAACCAAAAAGTACGGGTAAATTCAACGTCTAGTTTTATTTTCTCGTTGGCTGATGTAGGACTATGTGACTGAATTATATATTAATAAATTGAATTATATATTAATAAATATAAATATAAAAACTACACAAAATTTTTAAATATGGAACACTGAATGTAATACTTTCACATCTTTTTAAAACTTAAAATTTTCTATTGAAAAATGCTAAAATAAATATTGAATAATATTTTAGAGCACAAATAATGAATTCACTGCTGGAATAGTTAATGTTTTAAGATATTTTCTATAATAGCACCTACATGTTCAAAAATAATCGGAATTTATTTTATTAAGGAAGAATGAGTATAGGTAGAATCTGTTTATTTAGGGTATTTCTTTTGCATAATCCTCTGTGCACCTATTTGACATTGTTCATATAAAAATGTGGACGCAGATTAAAAGCCTCCTTTTGTACCATCTTCAAATATCTTATTTCATTACATTTTTTGAAAACTTAAAAATGAGTCACTCGAGCAAATTCTTCACCGTTGGAAAAAGTCTCGTTGGATTGACTTTTCTCGTTATAACGAAATTCGATGCTTTTTCAAGAAAATCAGCAAAGATCTGCAATTGACGCCTTATTGTGATGGAGCACTTTGCCTTCCCCGAGCCTGAAATTTGGAATGCATGTAATCACGAGCTACGTATATGACTATTTATGTTTCGTTATTAGATTAAACTTATTCTTATTAATCAGTTATTAATAATCTTACAAAAAATGGCTTAATTTATAATTGAAAAATATTTAAAAGGTTTTGGGAGTTTTTCAACGTAATCATTCACAAAATTTGAAATATCTGGTGTACCCAAAGATTGCCTGGTTACAAAACATTAGAATAAAGTACTAACAATAGTTATTGAAATTTGTTTTCTTTACATAGCTTTGTCCTCTATCGTTGAATAACTGACACAACAAATAAGAGAACTAATATTAAATTTTTAACAATGGAAATACCAATTAGAAACATATGTTTTGTGGTTCCAGAGGAACAAACTACCTTTAGACACAGCAATGGAGGTTTGCCTCATTATTTTAGATTACCATAGCATTGTAGCTTAAGGTAACTGATGTTGTGTCTTATATTAGAGAATAAATATTGAGCAACTTATATTTAGAATCAGAACATCTTAAGATTCTTCTAAGCTACAGAGAGGTTCCACGAAGAAATTTACTAAGGCATGGATAAACTGAGGAAAACTGCTCATAACGGTTTTCGATGATTAAAAATACGAAGGGAATGACTTAGGATCACTTATTCTCTGTATCGTTGAAGAGGCATGTTTCTCATTCTTTTTCGAAAACTCTCGGACGTCTTAAAGAAGCGATGTTATCTTAAGAATTACGACATGTCTCTTTGAAAGCAATTATGCAATTTCTAGGGGGTAGGATAGTATAAACACTCACACACAGAGAGAGAGAGAATTTTGCATCTTAAAATTCACGATTAACAAAATTGAAAAATTAGAGAACAAACATACAGATTTAACTTAACTCAATATAGTCATTCTAGAAGAATGGCTGAAAATTTTCGGGTATATAAAAAAGTTAGAGAATTTAATGTTACCAGTATTAAAAGCAGTAAATAATGCCTGAGGCTATCTTAAACATCGCTAAATTTAGTATTTTTGAAACTTGCGTCTTTTCCCCCTACTTTATGTTTGCGTGCACATTTACTTTTGCGATGTAAAATATAAGCCGGCATCCTAGCCTAGGGGTAACGTATCCTCCCGGGGATATGGGGGTTCTGGGATTGAATCTGGTTTGGGCATGATTGTTCTCCCTGTGCTTTATAGGTGAGGTGTATGTGAAAGTGTCCCCCTGTAAAACGGGGTTGTGCTAATGAATGCGAGAGTGTCATCTCCATATGAACTAGAAGTCAGACTTCTTCCCTCTGGTGCTTAGGGGTCTTTATCCTCAGAATCTACTGCATCCCTCCCCCCCTCCTTTCGTTGTAACGTGGACACGACATCATCGTCATGTAAAATATATGCGATTTGAAGCTTATTTATTTTTAAAATAATTTTTTATATTCGTGTGATACTTTTTATTTTTAAATAAATTAAAAAATTTCGATTTTTTTTAGATAAATCGATATTTTTTATGAAGCTATAATAAAACCTTGATTTTACACTTAACAACAAAATCGATACTGTTATGTGTTTTTACTTTTGTAACTAAGTAAGTGTTTATATAAGTATAATATTTTTCGAGCAAATGCGTTTTTCTTTATCAAACGAAAACTGAAAAGCATTTATCCAGTATAACCTGGATATATTTTAAAGGGAAATCACTATTTCGATTTAAAATTGTTATAGCAGCTACTTAATATCCGAACTAAGATGCTATTTCAACAGATTGAGAATATATTTATAACTCATAAAATATATTATATATAATACTAGCCGCCTTTGGCGACCAGCTGGTTCGCCATGAGTAATGCGTTCTAAAATTTTCAATTAAGTCACATATTCATTGGCCTTGAAGTAATTTCGGGCACTCATTGGACTGAAATTAAAAATGTTTTCCGTTATACTGCCAAAATATTAATTTTTTTTTTAAAGAAAGCGAAAAAGGAAAAAAAATATTAAATAAATGATTTAGATGTTGCAAACAATTATAGAAACCTTGGCTTTGCATTTATTTTTTTAGAAACTATCACATTTTGTAATGGAAAAAAAAATTATTGAATTAATGATACAGATATTGCAAACGATTATAAAAACATGCCATTAAGTCGAGATTTTAATGCATATCCTGTCTAAATTCAATCAGGTTTACAATAAATAAAGAAGATTTGTTGAATTAATGATATAGATATTGCAAACGATTATATATACCTTTGCGTTGCATTTATTTTTTTAGAAAATATCACATTTTATATTTCTTTTATTTTATCCGGTCACGTGCAAAAAGTATCATTTCTTTAGACTTGATTTACGATGATAGTTTTTTTTTATTATTTGAACTTCTGTCATTCTTTTCTTTTATTTTACCCTGTCTCGTGCTCAAAAAAAACATGGTCAAAATCCGTTAAAAATAGAGGCTTTAAAAATCCGTTAAAAATAGAGGCTTAAGTTATACATTAAAACACTGTTACCATTAGAAAGCTAATTTCTTAATCTTTAAATTGATGTAAAAATCATGTTTGTGCAATAATATTTTCGGAAGTTATAACGGAAAAACGTCGAAATTTTGCTTAAATTTTAATTAATTCAAATTCTAATTAAAAATTCGAAAATGGGCTCCGAGGTGCACATTGCCAACCTCCAAGGTATACATGTACCAAATTTGGTAGCTGTAGGTCCAACGGTCTGACCTGTAGAGCGCCAACACACACACGTTGAGCTTTATTATAAGTATAGATATAGATATGCTCCCTTTTAAACCCTTTTCATGTTGTGTGTAATTTACTGAATGGAGCATTGAGATGTTTGCCGGAGTCATTTTTTAAACATCTGCTTTAGCACTGCCTCTGCCTTCTTTTGGATACATAAATGCTATGAACATATCAATTTTTTTGTGAAACCAAATATCGTACAATGACATTAAGTGAAGAGTTATATTATCATAGAAAAGATGCTAAATTGATAGTTAATGATGATCGTAATTTCAATATTGCTAAATGAATGTATAAATGCTTTTAACTTTTTTATAAATCTGATGAGAGCTAAACAGAACATCAAAATGCATTTTACTATTGTATTTAAAAAAGCTAAAAAAATTAACCTCATTCATTTATTATCTGTATACGAAACTTAATAAATTATTCTAATAAATGTTTAAATCTACGTATCAGAATTTAAACATTTAAAATTAAAGTAATATGGTAAATCCAATTATTTTAGCCAACGATTCTTTCTCAAAAGTAAAGAAACACATTTATTTATATTTTGATACATAATTTATACATTTATTAAGCATTGAAAAATGAACTATAAACCATGATTATTAATTTATACAATATCAAAGTAGGTTTTGCAATCCAAAAAACTAATGCCGTGATATACAATTCATTAAAAACATTAAAGATACATTTATAACATTTATAAAAATATATTTAAAATGTTTTTATTTTGTTTTACATTATTATGCTTTATGTTTTTTATTTAATGTTTTACATTATTATGTTTTACATTATTTATTATTTTTATTATGTTTTAATACATTAAATTGTTTTTTTATGTTTTTAAAAATACATTTAAAAACATTTATATTATAGCTTCAATCTTACTGATAATAATTAGAATGAAGTTCGTGAAAATTTTGTGGAATCAGAGGGAATTATTGATTCACAATTACGTCAACGTGAAAAGAAAAGAAGATTCTTTTGTTTTGAAACTAACTGATTTATACGGCGTACTGCGGATCAAAATATTTCCATTTCTAATACTTTAAATATAAAAATTACTCTTGTATGAAATATTATGATTCACGAAATATTATCATCTGGGACACTTTTAATTAAATGAGAATATTAATTTAACCAGACGATGTTAAAAAACCGCTGATAGCTAATTTTTCCCCATAAATTTTTAATACTTGCTACATATGTGTTTCAAGTTTTATTCAAATTACCTAGAATAAAAAGGGGGCTGAATGAAAGTTAAAAGACAATTAAATAAAAATGTCTACGATCACAAATTCGTAAGAAAACATTATTATTTTTGACATTATTGTCTTAATTAATTCAAGTCATTAACCTGTTTAAACCGGTTTGAAACAATCACGAGAATTCTCCACCCCTTTCTCTTTTTCTCTCTATATATAATCTTTTTCTATTAGTTCTAGTTTTGATTCGGTTGTGTTCCATTTTGCTTGGCTTATTTTGTTAATGAATTTAGATTCATTTGTATTTTAGTTGCAGCTGTATTTACGATTACCAAATACAATGATTGATTTTTTTAAAAGTAAAAAAAAAATTTAATTCTTAAATTTGTTTGAATCCATGATAATTTTTAGTTTCGTTTCGGTAATTAGTGTCGTTTTTGTTTCGTTTACATAATTTTATTAATTATATTAATTTGGATTTGTTTCTTTAATTGGTTCTATTTCATTTGCTTTTCATTTTGTGAGCTTTTAGCGTTTAATTCCGAATTGAGTTTTAATTTCGATTTCGACCAAGTTAGTTTCGTTAAAATTTTTGTTGACCAGGATATGGGTTTTAATTATGGTTGTATGTATGTATGTATGTATATCTATCTATCTATCTATCTATCTATCTATCTATCTATCTATCTATCTATCTATCTATCTATCTATCTATCTATCTATCTATCTATCTATCTATCTATCTATCTATCTATCTATCTATCTCTATCTCTATCTCTATCTCTATCTCTATCTCTATCTCTATCTCTATCTCTATCTCTATCTCTTTCTCTTTCTCTTTCTCTTTCTCTTTCTCTTTCTCTTTCTCTTTCTCTCTTCCTCTTTCTCTTTCTCTCTTCCTCTTTCTCTCTTTCTCTTTCTCTTTCTCTTTCTCTCTTCCTCTTTCTCTCTTTCTCTCTTCCTCTTTCTCTCTTTCTCTCTCTTTCTCTCTCTCTCTCTCTCTCTCTCTCTCTCTCTCT
>JAPMOQ010055289.1:1851185-1935977 GCA_026543055.1 Argiope trifasciata | reverse complement strand
ATGTCGACATTCGCTGGTGAATGTCAACATTCACGTAGTCGCTTGGTGTATGTCCGAAATATTTGCTAGATATCCTCATTTCTCACTTACACCGGCAAATGTCGACATCCACAATGCACTAATGGTGAATCTTGAATATGCGTTTCATCTCTCCGTATCCGGAGAGGAGAAATGCAGACTTGCATTTTTGCCTCTCTGTTGACCTTGTGTTCCAGCAAAACACAACGTGCTCTAGGCCGCACCTCTTTGTTGACGTTGCCTTCTGTTATCTCCTTTTCGAGCTCTTTAATCATCTTTTCAAATTCCACCAAAGCTTGTCTGTGATTGTCGACATATAGCGGCGATGGTCCGAAAGTGCAAGAAATGTAATCAATTGTACTGTCTTTCACCAACGTTTTTGGTATGTGTTGACATTCACCAGCGAATGTCGACATTCTCCAATTTCGGTCTCTCACAGTAACATATATATATATATATATATATATATGTGTGTGTGTGTGTGTGTGTGTGTGTGTGTGTGTGTGTGCATAAGGATAATTTTTTTAAACTTTCGTTTCCCTTTTTTCTAACTGGCAAACAAAGTTTTAGAGCTTAACCGATTTTGAAATGGGGGGGGGGAACCCTCGTTTTTCTGAATATCGACGTATGCGTAATCTGATAGTTTCAAACTGGTATAAACTGGCTAAAGATTTTAATTAATGAATTATTGTAATCTGACAATTTGTAATAATTCAGAGAATGAATAATTTAGAAATCAAGTTGTAACTTTAGTTGGCGATAGGTAGCAATCTTCTACATTATTTTCTAAGAACCATAAAAGCAAAAAATAGATGCCTCAAAAGTTATAAATAGCTAGTTTGTTGTCTAATCATGCCGAGCCTTCAAAAACCTGAAACTAAAACAACAGCATGTTCTCACATGATAATAGTTAATTAATTAATAGCATTCAATTGATGCGCTCGCGATGTTTCTGCTGTCACTGAACGTATTACATTTACTTGCAGAAAATTAATTTTCCATACCTTCATTTGAATCTAAAGTATAAACTAATGTTTTCTTTAAGACATAACTGAACCACTATTCCAAATTTCTTACTACTCAAAGTTCATATTCTCTGTTGAATAACTAATAATGTAATTTTTTATTAATTCATAGAAAACACGGTACTAACAGTTTTTTTAATGATAATGTTTCTTTATTTAATGAAATAAACTTTTCAATTTTTAAACTAATGCAACTCGTATTACCTAGAGCCGCTATACTCAACCTGCGGCCCGCGGAGGCTTTTTGGTTGGCCCAATTATTAAACTAGGTAGTTACAACTTATTTGTAAACAACTTCAAATTTCACGCCCTTCAAAGAGTTGGTAATTGTACGGGAAGTATGGGAATGTGAGCGATATCAATAATTTGCTTAAATTGGAAACGCAAACTATCCTAATCTATGGTTGCGCAAACGATACGAAATACGCGGCGTCGGGAATCCCCTTAAAGGTCTTGTCACGCGCAAACGCGGACGGCGGGGCGACTTGCGAAGCTAAACATTGCTTCTCATGTGTAATGAGACGTGTGTTTTACTAATTGGCAAGTCGCCCCGCCGCTCGTGTTTGCGCGTGGCCAGACCGTAAGATCCATGGACCTAAGTGCGTGTCGCTTTGATGGTCGATCGAAACTAAACTTGTTATAAATTTAATCTAAATTATTAAACTAAATTTGTGTACGTACCGGCGTCCTCTGCCAAATAATAGTTTTGTTTTGTAAATTAAGTATACCTATTATTTTCAAAATAATGTCAGGAGTGTCGTCGAAGTATAAAAGAAAAATATCAAGTGAAAATAGATTGTTTCAAGATGAGTGGGAATCTGATTATTTTGTTGTGCCAAATAAAAACAACGCAGCTACTTGTGTGATATGTCGGGAAAGTATCATATTGAAGAAATACAATATTTCTCGTCATTTCACTTCAAAACATAAAGATTTCGACGAAACGTTTCCTCCCGGATCGTCTTTGAGAAATGAGAAATTGAGTTTTTTTAAGAGATCATTGCATGAGCAACAAAATGTTATGTTCGCGGCATTATCACAAGACTCGGCGGTAACAAAAGCATCATATGAAATTTTTTACATTCTTGGTAAGCATATGAAACCATTTACCGATGCGGAAATTGTAAAGGAATGCTTTATTAGTGCTGCTAATATACTTTTTGATAAATACAGTAACAAAAAACAAATAGTATCTGATATAAAAAAAATACAGCTTTCCGATTCAACCTGCACCAGGCGTATTGAAGACATTTCTAAATTTATTTCCGATGATATATTAAAAAACCTAAGAAGATGCAAGTTTTTCAGTTTAGCATTTGATGCCAGCACCGATATTTCAGCAACATCGCAGTGCTCGGTGTTTGCTAGATATTGTACAGAAAACAATGAAATTCATGAAAACTTTTTAAAATTACTGCCAATGAAAGGTCAAACCCGAGGCACGGATTACCTTGATACTATTTGTAATTTTTTAGAACATCATGAAATTGATGTGCAAAAAATCGTGTGTTTGTGTACAGATGGTTGTCCTTCAATGACTGGATCCGAAAATGGCTTTATTTCATTATTTAAGAAAAAATATAATTGCAGCAATTTAATAACATTCCATTGTATTATCCATCAAGAAAACTTGGCGGCCCGTGCTGTACAACCAGAAATAGAAGCTGTAATGAAAACAGTTATCAATATTGTCAATTATATACGAGCAAAAGAACTGAACAACAGAAAATTTAAAACCCTTCTTGAAGAACTGGGAAGTGAGCACAGCGACCTTCTTTTGCATACCTCGGTGCGATGGCTTAGTAGAGGAAAGATTTTGGAAAGGTTTTTTTCATTACGCCATGAAATAATCCTATTTTTAGAGCAAAATAATAAAGGGTACCCAGAATTACAAAACGATGAATGGTGGTGTCTTTTAGGTTTTCTATGTGATATTACGGAAAAACTAAACTATCTCAATCAGAGTCTACGAGGCGAAAATAACATAGTGTCCAATATGGCAAATAAAGTGTTTGCATTTGAGGAAAAGCTAAGTATTTATTATAATGAAATACAGAACAAACAGCTGCACAATTTTCCAACTATTATAAAAACCAGAGAGGACGGTATTAACATTTCAGAAGAAAACTGCTCCATAATTTAAAATTTTATAACTGCACTATTAAACGAATTTCAAAAAAGGTTTCAAGATAGAAAAATAAAAAAATGTTTGTTACTTGTAGAAAATCCATGGCATTTAAAGACACCTACTATTTCTGAGTTGGCTTCAGTTTTAAATTGTAATTACTCGGAGTTGTTTGATGAATTTATTGATTTTAAAAATGACACCAACCTGGAAGAAATTTTCAAAGAAAAAAGGGAAAAAAGGGAATATGTGGAATTTTGGAGCATTGTTCCCCAAAAATATAAAAGCGTGCAAAGATGTGCCCAAATAATGCTAACATTTTTTGGGTCAACGTATGTGTGCGAATCATCTTTTTCAAAGATGAAATACACAAAGAGTGTATACAGAAATAAACTGACAGATTCCCATTTGGATGATATAATAAGAGTAGCATGCAACGACAAGCCAGATATTGATAAAGTTTTAAAAAAATGCTCTCAGTTCCAAATGTCTCATTAGATATACATATAAGTAAGTAAGCATCTTTGTTAAAAGTTCTTTTTTACATTAAACTAAATAATTCATTAGGTTGATATTACTTTTTCATTTATACACCTAATTATTTTTTACTTGCGGCCCGGGCTACCGTGACTGAAACGTGTTTGTGGCCCCTATAAAAAAAAGGTTGAGTATGGCTGACCTAGAGCATTAAAAAATAAAGCTAATTAAAAAAATAACTGTAAGGTAATTCAATTTCTTTTCATTTCCTTGTAACACACCATTGATAAAATTCCCTTATATCAGAAACTTCAGAATGTCTTCAATTTTTTATTAGATTTTGAAAATTAATTAAAATTGGAAGGAAAAATGAGCGGACATGTAATAAGAATGATTGAAAAAGGAAAATTTGGATTTAAGATGGTATAAAAAATTTTCTTGAGAGATAATTTGCCCCAAAAGTTACTGCAGATAAAATGGGAAAATTTCGATTAGTTTATTTAATTAAATATTTAATCCAATTTTGCATTTTAAAAACTTGTTGATATTTTTTGTCTTGTCTAGATACAATAAGTGTGTAAAGTTTGATTGAATTCAGTTTATTTTTTAGGAGGAGAAGCGGAACATATTATATGCGCAGACGGCAACTTTTAAAAATATTAATTTTTTATCTGCCGTTTTTATTTCCTTGTTTATCAAATCAAATCAAATACTAATAATCTTACTTCACTAATTAATTAAATATAAAACGTATATGTATGAGGTTACACTCTCTAATATCAAAAGATAGTTCAAATTTGAGTTTCATATAACATTTCAGAATTTTAACATACTGTTATTAAGACAATTATTGCTTTTTATCTAGATTTAATTTATCCTGGAAATTTAAAGAAAGGTTCTGAAAAATTTGCTGTCATCATGACTGACAGCAAATTATTATTTTACTTTAGCTATAGCTAAGTAAAAAAAATCTCCGTTCTTGTTACTGTGGATAGCACTGTTGTGAATAGCATTATTTACATTTTGACTATAGTTTAGATACGAGTAGTTACAATTAGGAAACAAATTAGACACGAAATAGTAATCTTTCATGTAATAGTAATGTTTTTATTAATAAAACCATTTCTTGTTTCAATAAAAAAAAAATCTATTAAATTATTATTCTATAGTTATCTGTTTTATTATCTATCATTTATCTATTAACAATATTAATTTAATTATTAGAAATTAATTAAAAATATTCTAATAAAAATCTACTATAAACATTTTCAATAAAGAGATTTCAGCGTTTATCAAATTCTAGTTACAATAAGTATGTGACTTCTTATAGAAAACAATGAACTCTGACAGCTTTTAACTATCGTTTTCCTTGAAATATTATCGACTTACATTAAGGCTGATGTGATCGGGGAAGACTTTTATTAATTTCTTTTTAAATATGAAAGATAAAATCGGACCTTTTAAATATTAAGCTGTCCAATATTAATTTTCAATTTCGTTCTTTATTCTGAAGCACTTTTGTAAACAAAGCATAAAAAAGATTTGTGTGGCTTTATTATTATGATACCTCCGTATGGAATATACTTAAAACAAGATATATCATTGCTGTTAATACTGAATACTTAGTAGAAAATCTTAACATTGTTTTTATAACACATGATACAAGTTGAATGTAAATTAGAAAAACCAGTTGTAGTGGTGCCCCCGGAACTTTCTCGGATATACTCTAATATAGATGTTATCCCTGCGAACATCTTGCCTAGCATTAGCGTACAATAGTTACGAAATATCTTTTGGCTTAAATTTAGCCTTTTTACTGAACCTATCATGCTATCCTTTACAAGTTACACGGCTATTAATCTCTGGCATGCGTTAATAGTATTCAAAAATCGTAATTGTGTTTTAGATGCGTTGTTGTTGTTGTCGTCGTGTCCGTGCTTTTCACGGAAAGGGGGTGCAGTAGCTTCTGAGGGTAAAGACACTTGAGCACCCAGAGGGCAGAAGTCTGACTTTTAGCTCACACATACGACACAACCCTTTTTAGGGGGTGGTCGAATTCATTCATACACTCATTCATCCATCAGCAAGTCGGAATTTAGATCCAAATCAGAGACAGACTCATCCCTGATTCAGTACCCCCAGAGGTATCGTTTTGTTATGGGAACTTGGAGGACTTTGCAGTCTCGACATATTTAACGTGCATCAACTGCCATTAGCTAACACGGCGGTCTTTGGCCAAGACGAGGACAGAACCCGCGACCTTTCGGTTACGAGACTGACGCTCTACCAACCAGGCTACCGCGGCCCTTTAGATGCGTTGATATCCAACTATTAAAACAAAAATTTGACGAAAATGCGCACTTGTAGTTCACAAAATGCCACGCCAAATTTGATATATTTAAGACATTAAGTTTTTCAACTATTGCGTTTACATGTTGATGAAAGTACAGATCGACAGACTGTCAATCCGTAGTTGGCTTTAGCTCAAAATTTGACCGGCGTCTAGATTATAGATGTTAAATTTGTGTACTGAATTTTATCTATCTAGCTTTCTTCGTTTTGTAATAATCATGCCAAATAAACAGACTTTTTCTGAACAAATCTCAAAATTTGATATGAACCAGCAAATTTGGTGTAAAGACTGTATTTAAAATTTCAACTATCTAGATCAAAGCTTTTTTTGAGTTATTTTTGCCACAGATAGACGACGGACATTTTCGAAAAATGTGTTTATCGAATTCAGGGTGGTCTAAAACGTAGAGATTCGTCAAAATCTTTTTCGAATTTTCCTCCTACACTACTTTTACGAGAATAAAATAAGGGCAAACGGAATTATTATCTCTCTCTCTCTCTTTTTTTTGTACTATACTGTTAGTAGCTGTAGATAACTATTCAAAGGGTCGTCTGCAAACTTCACTTATTAATTTCTTAGACCATGATGTACAATTTTTGTGTAGGAATTAATGTCCGGGAAACTCATAAATAAAGAAATTCTTAGAAGAACGTAATATCTGTTCCTTTCCGTGGAAAAATTCGTCGCTTGAAGCACTTCTTACTTTGAATAAAAAAGAACATTTCCGGAAAATGTCTTTAGAAATGAAGCTGAAAAACCTTTTAATGATTTCTGCTTACTTTTAAAGTAAGTTTATTATTAATATTAGTTGCTTGGTATAAAACCGAAAAAAGAATTCGCTAGAATGTTAATACTGATGAAAGAGTACGTAATGTTCTTTCACTATTTCATGGAACTGAAAAAGTAGAATAATTAAAACAAAGCTTAATTGCTAATGAGCACTTTTCATTTCTTGATTGCTATTTTCTCTAAACTTTTGAATTCATAGTTGTACTTATCTGTAATAATTAATCTCCTGGAACTAATACATATTCTATAACATCACTTTACGAAAAACACTACTTTAAAAGCTGTAGTAATATTCTCAACATTTCTCGATTTTAAATAAAAAAATAAGCAGAACATAAAAATTTAGGAGAAAAGGTGACAATGATCAACATTTGGCATAATTAAGTTCACGTCGATCTCCTATGATATACGGAAAACCTTTTAATAAATTTAGTCCACCCTATTATTTCATACTAATTTTTTTTATCATGGGAGAACATGTTGCTTTAGTTTGAATTTTTGAAGCCTCAAAATATGTAGACAACAAATTGTCGATTTACCGCTTTTGAGGCATCCATTTTTCGCTTTTAGGGTTATTAAAAAAATAATGAAGACGGTTTTCACATTTGCCGATTTATAACCAACTAAATTACAACTTGATTTCCAAGTTATTCATTCTCTGAATTCTTATGAATTGTCTTAATTAATTGAAATCATTAACCAATTTGAAACAATCACGAGACTACCAGATTACGCATGCGTCGATATTTAGAAAAACGATGGGTTTCTTTCATCTCAAAATCGGTGGAGCTCCAAAACTGTGGAGTAACTGTGGAAAAACTATATATATATATATATATATATATATATATATATATATATATATATATATATATATATATATATAAAGAGAGAGAGAGACAGAAAGGGGGGATAGAGAGACCGATAGAGAAGTCTCGTGATTTGTTCAAACCGGTTTAAACTGGTTAATGACTTAAATTAATTAAGACAAATAATGGCTTAAAAATAATAATGTTCCCACATGATAACTTGAAATTTGCGATAGTAGATTTAATAATAATTTTTTTCTATTTACAACCGGTTTTTGAATGTAAATATTTTTTTGCTAATTGCCAGATATTTGATTAGCTCTATTATTCACTTCTGGATTTCAATATGCTTATTGTTCTTTTTTATAGTCACCTACTTTATTACTTTTTATCTACGTTTGGAATGATATTAAATGCCATCATAAAATGAACTTCCATTCACACAAACTACCATAAAACTGATACTTTCGCAAATAATTTTTATATTACACATCAACCGAATCAAAAATGGTCATATTCTAGTTTCTTGTAACCCGACTTTTTACGTTATGAGTTTCTGAAATCAATGAATGAAGAAACCATCGTCATTCATTTTGCAAACTCTATAGAGTTTTAGATAGTACTCTATACTCTATAGATAGTTTGCAAACTCTATGTGTAAAAATATAAAATCTTCACCATTAATCCGTTTTGTTAATCCTTTTTATTATCATGTCAGAAAAGGATGTTGTTTTGTTTTGGGGTTTTTTGAAGTCCCAAATTGCTCGGACGGAAAATTTGCGATTCATTGCTTTTAGGGTTACTAGAAAATGATAATAAAGATTCTCATATTTTACGACTTATCACCATCAAAATGTTACAACTTGGCGCAAATATCCACCACGTACTGATTCTTCTGTTTGTCCAATAAGGGGCTGGATCGTATGAAGTTATTACCAAAGAAGCACAGAAAAGAAAATGGGAATGTAAAATTATATAATTTTTTTTCAAATTTTGGAGCTTGAAAAATCTTGAGATTAAAAGCAAACAAATAAACATATCGCTTACCTAAAAGTGGACGATTTCGCAATACGATAATCACGTAATCATTGCAAACCAGTTTAAACCAAATTTTCGAAATGTTTCAACTTCGATACAAAGTTTTGGAGTTTCAATGATTTTGGCATGGGGAGGAGGGAATAATCGTTTCCTATATATCGACGCATGCGTAATTTGAGAGTCACGTGATTGTTTAAATCGGTTTTAACTGATTTTTCACACACACACACACAAAAAAAACGTCTAACAATAAGAATAAAAATTTTAGTGTTCGATTGATTGTTTGATGATCTAAGACCGTCGTTTTCTAAATGTTGATGATTGCGAAATAAGAGTCATACGAAAACGTGATGTTTTTCTATAGGATTGATACCACGTGACTTCAAAAAATAATGCTCTGACATGATAACTTGAAATTTGCGATAGCAAATTTCAAATTTTGTACTATTTGATTTTTATTAACTTATTTTGATATTTAAAATTAGAAGATTAGCATATTTTTACTGAATTTTCCGATAAACACATAGCTGGAAAAAAACTTGATATTTCTATCAGTGATGCAAAACTTGAATGTCGAATGTAAAAGCGATCTGGTGTTATGTTGTTTTTGAGAGAGATATTTCATGTATGTTTTGTTCGCTCTTCTTTCTCTGGTTTTAGATGTATTCATATAAAGCTACATTTAAAAGCTTCGTCACTTCCTCTTGCACATTTATTTTGCGTGTGTACTTGTAGCAATGTATGACGCAAGAGCAATTGCTAATTTTAAACAAAACGCTGAATCACTGAAATTAATCCCACGATTAGAGGAAAAAGAGACCATGATGTATCCTGGAAAAATATGGAAATAATGAGAATTTACGATGATTTATTTTCTTAATGGATGATTAAATCGGACTGAAAATTCACAAGTGTGACAAAAAAAACCCCCCTTTTTTTAATATAAAAGGAAAAGTTAAATTTAAAAATTCTTGATGTGTAAACTATTTTTATATTCTTCTCTTAACTGGAATACAATGACACATTTCAGAAAATTTATCCCTCTAGAACAGGCGTCGATAACCTGCAGCTCTTTTGATGTAAAGTTGCGGCTCTCCAGTTCCATACGATAAATTAATTTATTATCAAAACCTTTAACAAATAATAAAAAAATATTTTTAAGTATCCAATCTCACAACAGCTTCTATTGACGTAATCTTTAATTACAAATAGCTATGTTTAACATAACCGTAATGAGATAAATTTAAATTAATGTTTTGTTGCTAGAGATGAGAATTCCGTGACCATGTTTATCTTTCAGCAAATTGTATTTCATTTCTGCTTCACCCAAGCTGCCACCGTTAGATTTGAAAACCAAATACTTGTGGGGTGGCAAGTTAATAGAACTCATTAACAAAGCGGATGAGTAGGAGGTCCAGAAATGCATGCACATCGCTCAACACAAATGGACAACATTAAAAGAAAATTCGCGAGCTGAGGTCCTTATATTCGAAGCATGGAATAGTCTTATATAATGTTACTGTGAGGTAAAGAAGATGGCAATTGGAGTGCTGATGGTCTTCGGGTTGACATATTCGTGTGAGCAAGCATTATCTTGCATGGATATAATAAAATGTAAATTTAGAAATCAACTAACAAATAAAAATCTAGAATTGTTCTTAAAAAAACAAACTGTTAGCCAGATTTAATCGAGCATTCAAAAGGCATGGAAAGTCAAAGCCCCCATTGATGTAACTGTCTATATTTGTGTGTTTATATGAATATCCCGTATTTAAAGCTGATTATATTAAATCAAAAATCAAATATAGAAATCGAAAAATTTTAGTGCCACTTTAAAAACTGGAAAATTTTGTAAATTGTTGTTTTTGGCTCTTTCATTTCAATAGGTTGCCGATCCTTGCTGTAGGAAATCAAGCGTTTGTTTTTTTCAATATACGTAACTATCAACTTAAGAAGTTTATTAATAATGCTGATTAAATTTTTATGCCAAATGATAGAACAAAAGAAGGTAGAGAAAATATGCTCCTGATCATAAAAAGAGCAAAAACTAATCCAATTAACTTGTTAATTCAATATATTTGTCATATAAAATTTGAATAATTAATTGTACGTTTGAAATATTGCCGTTTTGGATGTTAATTAAGTTGTTAAACAATTCTTTTTACTTTCTCATATACAATTAATTCTAATCGAAGAAAAAGTTCAAACTCCAGATTTTACGAATCTTTACGTTTCAGACTGACTTGAATTTGAAAAACACATTTTTCGGCATTATATTTGTTTATCTATCTATGGAAACGGAAATTCAAAACGTATTGGATTAAATGTTCGAAATTCTGTGTATGGAATAGCGATCAGATTTGTAGATTTCTATCAAATATCGGTCTGCACTTTCAGGCATTTGCAACCTCAACAATTTATGCGATGACTTGAATAAAAGAAATTCTATATATTATTTTGTAATTACAGTGTTGAAAGACAAGCAAAAAGTGAGAGAAATACATATTCTCGCTATAGATTCAATAAAATTGCTAGATTTACTTAAAAAAAAAAACCGCTATATTTCCTATCTATCATTCACCACTGCCGCCTTGCAAGGAATTCACGACCTTACGCATGGTCCATAATTTTATGTGTAGGGAGACAGTTAAATACTTTTACTGGAGAATACGAGATAAAGTTTCGAGAAGACCACTCTTGCTGTTGTCATTTCATTCTATAATTTGAAAGAAACTCTCAACATGCTAGTAGGAAGCTTGCTCTGCATGACTCCAATTTATTTTAATTTCAGAAATATGTCTTGCTAATTCACGCATGCTGAGCGAGAAATTAGTCATTAAATTCGGTGGAATTGATAAAGTCAGTAGGTGGAATTAAATGCTCCAATCAACTGAAAAGTACAAAAAATACACCAAAAGAAATCTTAGATTATTTTAAGACTTAAAAAGTTTATTTTCTAATGACGTCAAGCATTTCTGGTGATGCTGTCTTGTAATTTTTGAAAAATTCTTATATGTTTTTAGAAACATTTTTTGTTGTTGTTAATTTGAATGATAGTGCCATTGTGCACTGAAATTCAAACTGCACGGATTCATTTGATTGACGACAGTATTAATATGAATGACTGATACATAAACATTTTTGATCTCTTGTTGTGCTCTCAAACTTATCTGTCATTAATATATACAAACTTATATGTCTATATTTATGTGAAAGTAGATAAGTCTGTCAATAAGACCACATGTTCAAATTTTATTATTTCATCTTTGACATATAACGATGTACAAACTACAGTAATTAATAAAATTTAAATAATCATTATGAGAAAATGTTATAAAATATATAAGAAAAATTAAATATAATGTTTCTTAAAGTGACACGCAATTATAATTTATTTCTTTACGGTTCATTTTAAATGCAACATATTTAATTAATAAAATCATATATGTAATTTTATGCGTATATTTGTGTGATTCATTTCACGTCTAAGCATTATTTTTTTTTAAATCCTTATATAAGTAGTATTCAAACTATTTAAACAACGACAAAAAAAAAAAAAAAAAAAAAAAACCGATATTTTGACGATTTTTGACATTTTACACATTTTTTTGTCCAAAGCGCATATTTCTGAACCTATGCCTTTGAAAAGGATGAATAAAAAATGCATTAAACGAAAGCGATCTGATTTTTTTATGAACTGTTGAAAAATTGTAGATTTTGTTCAAATCCATCGAAGCGAAGCATATACTTTGCATACTTGTGAAGACGATAAGTTAAAACATTAGCTGGATGAATAAAATTTGATTTATAGATTTCTATTCAGATTCATAAATGTGTATAAAATTGTTGACTAAATCTAGAAAAGGGAAAATTGGCCTGTACATTAAAGTGTATGTCAATACAATAACTCAAAAGCCCAACTGTTTATACCAGTGATGGGGAAACTTTTTTAAGACGGGCCATTTGTAATAACTAGACGATCGTAGCGGGCCAAAGAATAATGCTTAAATCGTTAAAAAATTTATGTGTTCTATAAACATATACATATATTATTACATACACTTATTATTTTAATAGTAAAAAAGCAAAAGGTAAAAAAGTTATAAGCACAAAATAGAAAATGAATTTAGTGTAGTTCTTGATGTGAACTATTATCACTTTATTTTCTGGTGTCATTACTGGTTGATGGTGCATGAGAAAAATGAAATTGAGACTGTTTATCAAAATTTCATCATAGTCTGGTTCCATTTGCGAAGCAGAAATTCTTAAAACTGATGAAAGGTGCTCATCTGTAATTCTGTTTCTTAAAGAAGTTTTCCTAAGCTTCATTGTTGAAAAGATTTGTTCGCATATATAAGATGAGCCGAACATTGTCATTATCTTCATTGCATGAGTAATTAGATTTGGGAAATTATCTGGACTCAAATTTTTATAAAATTCTAGTAATGGTACTGTATGAAAAGTTTGTTTCAGGAAAGTGTTACAGTTTAGTTCTGTTAACTCAAGTGGAAATTTTGCATCAACTTCATCGTAATTAACACTGAATGGGGTCGCAAAAATACTAAACTCTGGTTCCATTTTTCTAAAGTCCTGAAATCTCCTTTCAAATTCTGAAGATAGTTTTCTCAAATTAATTTCGTATTTTTTAATCTTATTGTTTGATATAGTGTCGCTAATTAACTGATCTTCGGGAGGCCTCGCTTGTATTTATACCTACCTACAAAGATTGTTCGGGAATTGGAGTTTCGCGGTTCTTTAGGAAAAACAGAACAATGAATCGAAAATGCGAGAGTGTCTGGAAGTTTCGAGCGAAGAGGAGTCAGCTGTTTGGGTCGGATGGATTTGTCCAGAATACTATTGTGTTTTGAATATCGCTGCAGGTAGTTTTTATGCGGGTCGTCACATTATGAAGTAAGAATGGGTTCAAACATTCTCACGACGGCACTCTTAAACGGGCCGGATTAACCTTTCCGCGGGCCGTAGTTTCCCCATCACTGGTTTATACGAATAACGTTCACTTTGTGATTTTAATTGCAAAATAGTACAACTCTATCACATTTTGGATCTAACTGACGGAAAGGAAGGTATTCAAAATCCATATCCTGTTTATTTCATGCTACGAAGCACAAAGCGGGCCATTCTACGTATATATACATGAGAAAGTAGGGTGGAAATATTCTTACTTATGGTTACCCACGACCTCCGAAGATTTATCGCATCTCTTAATACAATAACCATTCCTGTTATACATCCAATGTATGCCAAGAAAAACAGAAAGATAATTGAACAAAAAAATGCTGAGTATTTGAGAAAACTCCGACTAATTAAAAAAATTAATTTATCCAATGTCAAATGAACTGGTAGGTTTTTTTTTTTTTTTTTACTTTCAGCTATAAGATTTAATGGTAAAGCGTCACAATCGTCTAAGAATATTCAGCCCCTTAAATTTTGATGAGTTTTTAAATTTCAGGCATTCCTCATTTCGAAAAACTTGTCTTTCTAAATTATGGTTAGCCATGACTTCCGAGAATGTGCCGCATTCCTCCCCATATCAATCCATATCAGTCCAACTAATTGATCCATCCTATCTGAGATTACGATAACATGGAAATGAAATGTGATCTGCTATCAAACTTATAGATTTATATCAAATGTTAGACGAAATCCATCATCGACAATTTATCTGTCCCTTTGTTCTAGCATTCGGTGTGTAAAAGAGGCAAAAGATGAGAAATATTAAGCGCTGAATAGCATCGCCAACCTCCTGTCGACTGATCTGTGTCCACAGAATGCACTTGGGGTTTTCAACAGTGCTTTGGTGCACAAGATAATTCGATTCTTCATATTTACCTCTCCCGGGTTTTATTACCAAGATGGTGGTATATTGTAACAGAGAATTTGTCGTAATCTGAAAAACGTCAAGTATTCCTAGTGTGAATGGGTGAAAAAAAATATCAATTAATCAATTCAGCAGATGGATAGTTCAACAAACTAGATGTATGCAATTTGGCAGAACAGTTTTATTCCCAGAATTATTCATCTATAGATTCTGAACTACATTTATTACTATATTGACTGTCTATCGAGTTATATTCTGTGTAACTGTGAGCTTGGTGAGTTAAATAAATGAAATTTGCTAAATATTCTTGATACAAAATCGTACTCTGACGAAATTTGTTTAATGACGATGATGTCGTGTCCGCGTTACTACGTAGGGTGTGCAATAGCTTCTAGAAGAAGTCTGACTTCTAGCTCATATGAAGATGACTCTCACACATTCGCTTGCACAATCTTTTTTTAACAGGGGGGGGGATCTTTCAAACACCTTACAGATAGAACACAGAATAAAGAACAACCATGCCAGAACCAGGACGTCCAGAACCCGGGGAAGAGGCATTTCCCCTAGGCCAGGACACCGACAATTATATTTAATTTAAAAAGAAAATGTTCAAGATGCGTATTAGATTGATAGCATTATACGACGAGAAAAAGGAAGATGTCATTTCATGTAAAGATACAAAAAGTCGGAAGCTTAACATTCCATCTAGTTACTTATAAAATGTTATGTGTGTGTGTGTTTTCAGCTTGTTTATCTTAACTACAACAGACTTTCACAGTTCACAATATATTTATCTGTCTGCATTTCAATTGCTCTATTATTTTATCTTTCCTTTTTTCAAAAAAATATTTTTTAGGATAAAAAAGATAAATTTGCATTTTAACCAATTATAGTATTGTATGTTCTTTTATATCACGGGGAGTTATGAAGACCATTAATTAAACTAAAAATCTTAATTTTAAAGTTTTAGGATTACAGTAACGAAATTTTATTGACCTAAAACTATCTAATTGCTCTCATATATATTTTAAATAGTAGGATGAGCTCCATGAAGTGATATTCTTGAAATTTTTATTAATTAAATCTATTAATCGAAATTTAAATGTTATTCCTCTGTAACTTACAAAGATATCACAGCACAAAAATGATTTTTATGTTAAAAACTTCTCATTGAAATGATACCATTCTTTTTCAGTATAATTTTTCCGTCTTTAATCAGTTTTTAAATAAATATTTTGAGCCCATTTTATAACAATATATTTTGTTGTTCAAGTAAAATTTAAATCGTTTTCATGTTGCCATTCATATTTCATCTTGGCCTTTCCTCCTCCATTGTTGATATCAAGATATGAAAATACGGTTTATTTTTTTATGTTAAGTAGATTTCATGATAAGGTATGTTTTTAATAAATATTTTGACAGTCTGTTTACTTACAATTAGAGTTTAACTTCAGAATCAATCAATTGTGAAAAACTTTTTGAAGTCCCTTTTTTTAAATTCATGTATTGTAGCTCTTTTCTGCGACATAAATCCCGAGAACTAGAGAAAGCATAGTGCAATAAATAGAACGGTGTAAAAATTCCAATATTATTATTACTTCTTAATTTTTTTAATCAAGATTTAAAATTTTAAAAAATATTTTAATTGGCGAATCATTAATACATAATAAAATATTTACCTAAAACTTTTAACTATTTTTAAAACGTGGAGAGGCAAATGGACGTCAAATTCGATTCGTTTAAAAATAAGCAATAAAGATTCTATTAATAAGAACTGCACCAGGAAATATTTAAATATGAGAGCGAGGAAGTTATACACTAATGTAAAAAAATAAGGAAAACTCGTATCTCTAGTGCGAAATATAGCATTATGGTAGTGTTTAGATTTGATGTATCCATCTGACTTGATTGTTTCAACCAGTCAACATTATACTCATAATTAATGGAAAGAATATCGGCTTGAAATTATTGTCCTTTGTAATTAATTTCCAAAAAAAAAATTTTTTTTTTGGTATTATTATAGTTTGCTTCCACACTAGTAAAATTAGACGAATGAAATATTTGATAAAAATAAAAATAAACGCATTGTTATTAACTGTGTTTAAAATTAATGTTGCATAAATATTAAAATTAAATATAAAATTTTTTCAGATAAATGAAATTTATATAATTGAAGATTCATTTTTATTTTAATTTTAAGAGGTATACAAATAGTTTTTCGCATTGATAAAAAAATTATACTATTGTATTAGTATTGAATTAGTCAAAAATTAAGGTGTTTCACTATGTTTAATAAAACTTTGGAAAAGCCTTTGATATTTAGATTCTATTTCTTAAGAACTGAAAACTTACCACATTTAGTAATTTTAACTCCAATAACCTTTCCTGTAGTCTGTATCAAATGATTCGCTTAGAAAATTGAAGTATTTAGTAGCAATTTTATGTATAATTTTTTCATATTCTTTTTTTCTTTTTGCAAATTATTTTTAACTTCGAATTGAGATAGAAATTTAAATTGCATTGTTTTAATAGTTTAACACTTGTTTTGCTTTTTATGTATGAACCTTCATAATAATGTTAAGTCAAATGGTAAAATCAAACGTATCTTACATAGTACTAAAAATTCTTTTCTTTATTCCTCATTTATTACTGATTCCAATATTAAATTGCGCGGTCAATCAATGTGTAACATGCTAACTGGATTTAAACATGCTGATAAAAAAAATAATGACAAGCACAAATATTCAGCGTACATAGTAGAATATTTAATATTTCAGATATTGTTTATAGATTCCGAAAAGAAAAAGAAAGAGAAATAAAAGAAAGAAAGGGGGGGGGAAACCAAAACCAAAACAAAACCATTACTATCACAATCCCCGATAAACCCCGGGGTTGTGTTACTATGCTGTCGAAGAATATTAAATAGAAATAATTTTCAGAATAGTAATGTTTTTGTTTTTGTTTTATCCCCATCTCTTTTCTTTTCTTTTCTCTGGCTTTTAAGAACGGGAAAAATTATACAAATTAAATATTTGGTGAAATAATGGTGATTTGAATTTCAATGCAACAATAAAGATATTTTTGCAAAATTTGTCTAGGCTTTTAAAAAAATTATTAACATTTGGGAAAATTTGTGCTAAAAATTGGTATGAGCAAAATTATTTCAATTTTAAACACTGGTTTTTTAATACATAAATACTTTTGTAAGTTATATCAGAAAAGCACCCAAATCTTGCTTCCTTGTTTATTAACTGAAATTCAAATTAAGATTTAAAATTGAAAATGTCCCCGATGTGCATATTTTCACAATCTATATTTGATACACGCAAACATATCTTATTATTAAAAGAGATTCAACATTTGTTTGTTGCATTGAATGCCTAAAAATATGTTATTGTAATTTTATATTTATAAATGCTAAATAAATATTGAAATGATACGAAATGTTTACAATATTTTACTAATATACTTAATTAAATTTCAATATTTCATATTTTTTTCTCTACTATATACAATAACGACCTTATAAACGAGCTGATGCTAAATGTGTTGATTGATGTATAGATTTTAATATAAATTATACATTATTTTATAATGAGGTAACCTATTAATTGCTATTGCAAATAAAAAATATTGTTATACTACTGGCATGGTGTGAAAGTTAGGAGCTGGAGTGCCAACTGAGACATTCTTATCGTCATCGATAAGGCTCATACTTTCGCTTCGGTATACTCGGACGATCCTATCTCATTAAGGAGAAAGGACGAGTACATTTCCAGAATTATTCCACATTTTTTTTTACCTTGATTTCCGCCCTTTAGATACTTTTTTGTTCAATTTTTTTCTCATGTATGTGAGTGAGTATCGTGTATTTTTAATTCAGTCTGTGACTAATCCTAGTTTATTTTATTGCTAAATATAAACATCTCTTTTTATCATTCCCTTCACCTATATTTTGAAGAATTAAACCTATTCTAACGCATGCAAAAATACGCGGAGTGTTTTAGAAATCCGTTGGCAAAAAGTGCTTATTTAGTTCATCCTATATTAATCCCAAAAGCCCTTCAAACGCACAGCTAATTTGAATTAAATTTATTGGGAAATGTCTATGTAACGTTGATTAAAAGTGCGATTTGAGAAAGTTATGATTACTTTTTTTCAATATTTGTTTTTATAACCTCTATTTATCCAATGTTTCTGAATTTGTTTTTACTGCAATACTTTCATGTGTAAGTATTCTTTTAAATTAAAAAATTAAAATTTTTAAATTAAAAAAAAAAGGTTTTTTAAACAATTTGTGATAAGTAAGGTGTTTTTTTTCTCCCTTTTTTTTCCTTTTTCGTAAATAGTTGCGCTTTAATTTTTAAAAAAAAAATGTAAACACGTTTTAAAAATAATCATTGAGATAAACTTCCTCTTAATCTGAATATTTTATTTCATTTTTTTTATATTTTCAATTTTAGACAGTTTTATTTTCAAAATTAGTTCGTTAAAATGGGATTGCCTTTTTTCCAAGATCGGTTCATGTGTTTTAATGCCATTTCATGATATGTTTCAGAATTTAAAACAAAACGAAAGTGAGGATTAAAACGGTTATTTATGATTCAGTATAAGAGAGTAAAAAGATTGAATATTTCTTTATTAATTTTTTAAAATTTTACTTTCCTACAACAGCTGTAAAATATTTAAATAAAACTATATCTAATCACAGTTTTATTTGCTTTGGAATTACTATGCAAAATGATCATGCAAACGCAGCATCCCCCTCCCTCCTCTTACATATTAAACTATCACTTCATGAATGGAATGGTAGCGTAATGTCTGCTTGAATGTTACATTTTCCCTCTATGTACAATGCGTTTCCTAATCTTGCTATCTGTCTTGTTCGAAATCTATCATTTTAAACTTTTGTTTATTTTGTTACATCAGATTTTTCATATTGTCTTAAAATAAATCATCTGCATGGGGATTTCTTAACATGCGGCAAGATAAATTCAATTTCTGTTTGGATTAAATCCAAATTCTGCTTTCCAATATTAAAAAAAAAAAAAAATACCAATTCACCATTATAAAGAATACTCATTGTCATTAGCGATCTTTACTTATATAATTTAATTTCTTGATAAACAAAACAAAATAAACCCTCTATAAGAAATTAATTAATAGTACTCCCTTTTTTTGCAGAATATTAATTAATTATGTATTTTATTGTTTTAGTGATTTAATTTGTAAAGGATACCAGCGTAATTATTATGAGATTAGTTTACACTTATTTGAAAGAGTAGGAAATAGGGACAAAATTTTCAACCGATATGAATGTTTTAAATTCACGTTCAAAAAAAAAAAGGGGGGGGGGAATAGAAAAATGAAAATAATGTAAGTATTAATTATTGTCTTGCATAATTTCCACTTCAAAATTTTCTTTTTTTTATAATAAATAAAATCCTTTAATTTTTTTAATTTAAAAATTATTTCAACATACAATTTTTCCTCTGAATGATTGTTTTTATTTCCAACAAAATATTTACATAGTTATTTCTCAAATTTTAAAACATTTCAAAATTTGTTTTGCCTGCATTTTTTTTTTTCTTTTTTCAAAATTTTAATTGTTTTAAATTTTTTTTTTTCATTTCACCAGCAGTTGTTTAAAAGAATTTTTTTTGTGCATCATTTCTATCCTTTGTAATCACCTAAATAAAATATTCTTTCATTTTTTAAATTTTTTACCACTTCAGATAAAACAATCCAATCCTGAAAAAATTCATCTCAAAAAAGCCCAAGCCGCAACTATTCTAGTTCTACCGACTGTAAATGTTTTTCTTGATTAACCTAATGAAGGAGAATGTTCGAAGTTTCCGGCTTGTCGGTTTTGGAATAGAAGCCAAAGATAATTCATCAATTCTGGTAACCCTGTTACACCGGGAATCGTCGTGTTAGACAATCCGCGATCGCGACAAGCGCATGTCATACTGTGCACATGGTGCCCCAACCTATTATTTTCATCATTAGTGGTTTCAAAAACCACATGCACAATGGATATTAAATATATAGGTAAGTTGAAATATTGACCATTATCGGAGCCATACACAGAAATTTTGAAACGAAACCATTTTTCCGTACTCTTATTTCCTCCATATATAGTGGCTATCCCACACCCTTTCGTACAGTTAAATGTTATCATTGTACATTTAATAATCTTTCAGTGGTTTCTGATTAGATTTTTATAAACATTTCTACGTCACAATTGAAGTACCAACAGCATTTAAAGTCGTGTCGCCGTCTTTGAAAACTTCAATGTCGCATGTGTTTTATCGCGGAACTTCGCATGTATGCTCTTGATGCTCAGATGACCTATCCGATGGATTTGTTTACATTTTTTTTTGTTTACGGTTCCCAAACCTGCGTGAGTCACCGGAGTTGACATAGGTTAGATTGAATAAATTAATTTTTGGTTCATTGAGGCATATTTTTAATGACGGAAACAGCTCGTTTCATTTATTAATTATATAAAGTAAAACCTTATGTAATATATTTGAGAATTATTAGAAAGAATTGGGAAATTTTTTGTTCATTTCATGGATGGTTAGTATAACTTTATAAAAAATGTGGTTTCATTTATATTAATTTTTTAAATATTTATATTTTATCATCATTTTATGTTGCATCATGATTTATTTTGTTTCTCAGATGAACGTGAAGATGTACAGAAAAAGACTTTCACCAAGTGGATAAATTCACAGCTTGGAAAAGTGAGTAAAAATGTCTTTTAATTAGTAATATTTTTTTTTGATAAATTTGTAACTTGCATACTAACCACATACACATATATATTCTTCAGGGAAATCAACCATTAGTGAAAGATTTATTTTTTGATTTACGAGATGGAACACGACTTCTGGGTCTTTTGGAAGTTCTTTGTGGAAAAGAATTAGTGAGTCTTCCTTTGATGTGTATTTTTCATGTAATTAAGCATGAGATAAATTTTATAATATCGGAAAATAGCAAAATTATATGTATTTTTTTTCTAAGCTGTCTAAAAATATGCATTTTTTTGTAATTTGTTCTTTAAACTCAGAAAATATTTTGGTTTTGTAAAATGTATGATATGTGCTTCTGTAATTTAACCTTTGGAAGCAGAAAATTAATATAATTTATTTTAAAGTCTTTGATTTATTTTAAAAGAGTCCTAAGATATATGGAACTCTACAAATGAATGATTTTTTTATTATTGTTGAATGATTTTATTTTTTGAAATTCATCAGATTTTCTAAATTCAAAATTTGGTTGTTTCTCATTATAAAATTAGTACTTAGAATATATTCTTTTGCTTACTGTTTTATGTATTAAACATAATGCTGGAATAAGAAATTGTTTTAAGTAGCATAGATAAAAGCAAACATATACCAGTTATAAATATAGACTGAATTGGTTTCATTTTATTAAAAATAAGAATGTTAATCTAATAAAAAAATGCCATTTTTTAAAATTGTTGTATATTGTTGATAATATATTTTTGTGTAAATAACATTGCAGCCAAGAGAAAGAGGAAAGCTGAGAGTTCACCACCTTAATAATGTTGGACGTGCCATAAAAGTTTTACAAGACAACAATGTAAGCATATATGATACAATTTGTTTTTGTTTTTAAGTAATAAATTATTATTTTATATATTTTAAATTTTTATTATTAGATTAAGTTGGTCAACATTAGCACCAATGATATAGTTGATGGTAACCAGAAACTTACATTAGGCTTGGTATGGAGCATAATTTTACACTGGCAGGTAATGCTTATAAATAGTTTTATTTCAATTTATTTTGATAATTAAAGATATGTAGTAATCATTTTTTTTATTTCTAAAAGGTTCATGGTATCCTCACTAAAGCTTCAGATGAACTTCCTCAGACACATTTAGAAAAAACGTTATTAGCCTGGTGTCGTGATGCTACTTCAGGGTAAAATTAAATCTATATATTTTTATGAGTTTTTCTATTCAGATTAAAAAGGAATGTTATCATATTTTGTATAAGAACAAATTAAAATTAAGAATTGTTTAATGATGTTTGTGTAATATAGTTGTATTATTTTCAGGTATTCTGGGGTTAACATTCGTAATTTTACTACAAGTTGGAGCGATGGACTGGCTTTTAATGCTCTTATTCATCGATTCAGGTATCTTGTTTGATGTTAATCATTATAAACAACTTCAACTAAATTGATCTGTAATCCCCTTTTTTTATGCGCTAATTATTTATTTTTATATACTTGCAGGCCACATTTATTTGATTATGATGCCTTATCAAAGAAAGATGAGAATTCTCGTCTTGAGCATGCTTTTCAGATAGCTTATAAATACCTTGGGATTGATAAACTTCTTGATCCTGAAGGTAATCTTATTTATTGATTATCCTATATAAATGTGAATTATAAATGTTATTTATTATTTAACTCGCCGCCTTTGGCGACTGCTGGTTGGCCAAAAATAATGCTTTCTAAAATTTTCAATTAAATACTTATGTGCCTTGCCACTCTTTATAACTTCTCAGCTGAATATATTTAAATTTTGACCATCACATATCTCAAATTAATATAGAAGCCTTATGATTATCTGTTCATTGCATTATATATCTTTCTGATTTGTTATCAGCTGTCATGGAATTATGTTGAAACTATCACATTTTATATTTGTTCCATAATATTAGGTTTCTTGTTAAAGATAAAGAAGCTAAATATCACATTTTCCTTGGGTTAATTTGCAATAAAAGTTAAGTTTAATTATTCAGTTTGAGTTTTTGTCGAAGTGATGGTGATCACTGGTACACTTAATGTGCTCTTTCCGGTTAAATTTTACTTTCATTTTATGAGAAATTAAATGCTGGAAAATATGGTTAAAATATTTTTAAAAAAAATATTCATTAAAAATTGAAACTGAGTGTTAAGGTTAAAACGTTTATTGATAAACATTTTTATCAATGAAAAAAAAAATCATTTTTAAGAGGATTTAAAAAACAGTTTTGTGCTGTATTATTTTCAGAAGCTATTGCAGAAAAATTCCAAATGGTTTAATTTTTAAGTAATTAAAGCTTCAAAAAATTCGGTCTAGGTATATTTTTTCATCTTCTTAAGTAAATATGTGCATATCAATTGCTATATCTCTAGATCATATGGTCTGGTGTGTAGAGCACTAACACACACACCTACACACATTCATTCATATAGGCAAACACCTATTCATTTGATTATCAGCTTTGGAGTAATTACAGGCATTGTTTGGCCTTAAATTGATATATTTTTTTAAGGTAGTGGATGAAAAGACTACTTTTTAATAATAATATTACTTTTTTATGTAAACCAGTCAGTTTTAAGGATTGATTTAGAAGACTGATTGATATAATAACTTTCTCTTAAAATATTAATAAAAATATTATGTTAAATATAATTCACAGAGCAAAGTACGAAAAAATCAATGCACTTTTGCAATGCAAATCAGTGCACAATCAATGCAAAAAATCAATGCAAAAATCAATGCACTTGTAAACATCAATGCACTTTTCGACTCAAGTTACATAAAATATAATTATTCCTTTATTTAGACCAAGTAAATAGTAACGATATGTATGCATATTACTAATGTTTTACAAATTAGCAATTTGGCCCAAATTTGAATGCTTATCCTGTATAAATTCAATCATGTTAATTAAACAAAAAGCTGATTTACTGAAATAGATATCACAAATGATCATAGAATCCTTTGTTTTACATTTAATAATTTATCTGTTTAGAAAACATAACATTTAATATTTATTTAATTTCATCCAATCAATGCTGAAAGCCATATTTTTATGAATTTAATTTGAAATTATAGTTGATTTATTTTTTAATTTGAATTCTGTCAATATGATGGCAACACTTTCATAAAAGCTATTTTTTCCTATTGCTTGTTTATCATTTTTCATTTATTGTTTTGTCCGAAATATATTGCTGAAAAATATGGTTAAAATATTTCTTTAAAAATGCGTTAAAAATAGAAACTTTAGCTATATGTTAGAATACTGGTACCACTCAAAATCTAATTTTTTAATCATTAAGTTGATGTAAAAATCATGTTTGTGTGATGCAATTTTCAGAAGTTATTGCTTAAAAAATACCAAAATTTTGCCTAATTTTGTATTAATTCAAATTTTAATTAAAAATTCAAAAAAATTATTACAAGTTTAAATTTCGACCCCAAAGTATACATGCGTCCAATTTGGTAGTTGTAGATTCAATGATCTGGCCTGTTAAGCACCAACATACACACACACACACATTGAGCTTTATTATAAGTATTGATAGGTATGAAATTTTGTAATGAATGCTACTAAAAATTATTTCCTAATTAATTAATATGCTATTATATTCAGAAGTATGCATAATTTATTACAAAATTTTACGTTCTAAACTAGCTGTGTTTCGCTAAATTGTATGTTGACAATTATAATGTTTGCAATTAATTTAATTTTTATGATTCCCTTAAGAAAATACTTTTTAAACTTCAAATTGTAGTAGTCATTTACACTGTGGTATTTTAATAATCTTGCAACTATTCTCTCTCTTGTGTATATGAGCATTCCTAATGGAGTCTAATCACTTGATGCAACTATCTTTGTCATCTATAAAATCTGTATCAACTGAAATACCTTATTTCTGATATGAAATATGCATTTTATTTAAACTTTAAACTGAAATATTTTAAATACATATTAGATATTTAAAATATACAATTGCAATAAATATATTATATTCATAAAATTTTGCTGACAGTATTATTTTGTCTTCAAATTTTCATAATGCTGGGAAAAAGGAGGGAAAAATGAGAATATAGCTAAACAAGTTTCAAGTTAATCTTATTAGAATTAATAATAAGGAAGTTATTAGAATAAGTAATGTTGTTATTTTAAAAATGTATTAATATTAAAATTATATTTAAAACATATTTCTAATTTTTATTTATTTCTTTAGATGTAAATACTAGTCTACCTGACAAAAAATCTGTGATGATGTATGTAATGTGTTTCTTCCAATCTTTGCACAATCAATCAATTCCTCTCAGAAGGCATAATTCTTCAGATTTATCAGAAGTAAGTTCCCCCCGATTTAAATTAATTACATATTTATGATTTAGTCGTTTTATAATTTTATTTATTTAAAATTTGATTTATATTTTAATTTTTATGTTTGTTTTAATTATTGCAGAATAAATCTTTTTCAATTCAGTATAAATTAGTTTTTAAATAATTTTGTATGCTATTTATTTATATGTTAGTAAACTTGAATGAATAGTAGGCATTAATTTGTTAGCGAATTTGTCAAGTATTGATATTTATTATTCACTTTTGCTTACTACTTAATATTTATTGCTCTTTTTAGATTTTTTGAAGTGGTGGGAGATAATTCTAAACTAGTTTTTTTTTAAGAAAATTGTTTAAAGATATCTTGAACATATTAATATACTCAGATCCTTTCCGTATTGTTTCCAAATCTTCTATGAATTCAGTTCTTTATTAATCCATAAATTGCATTATTATACTGTTAAAATTGTTTTTCTGAAATTTCCTGTCTTAAATATATAGTAATTTAATTTTATTTTCAAACATAAATCCAAGCATATTATGAATTAAATTATAAGAACTGTTATTTATTAAATAAAAATTGCTTAATGATTCTTAATATATTTTTCATTCTTCTATATGAGAATTATGTTAATTAGTTTTTTTTCCTTGCTAGCACAGTTATATGTTATTTATATAAGGAAAAAGTTTATTTGAAACAAAAAATTATATTAAAAAAATGCTTTCACTGTAAATGATGGTATTTTTAATTTTAATGGAATACTGTGATATTTGATAGTTATACTTGCATATCACTTATCCACATGTTTGATATATGGGTGCTTATCTTATTTATTTAACTGAGTTTTTTTAAATTCTAATTAGTTATTTAGTATTACAGATGTTTTCTTTGTCTGAATTATATATGTATTTCAATAATTCAATTCCTATATTTTGGATTATGCAGGAAAGTGCCGATGCAAGTGATATTACTTCATATCAAACATCATTAGAAGATGTATTGACATGGCTACTTGAAGATGAAGAAAAATTAAAAGAACAATCAATTGCTGATAATTTAGATGACATTAAAGAACAGTTTCATGAGCATGAGGTATGATACATTAAAAGCAAAAAACAAAAATATTTTATTGTTATTTTTATCTATAAGTATCTTGAATATATAAAAATTAATCATAGTGAAATATGTATCTTTGCAAAATTTCATTTTCAAAATACATTGAGGCAATATTTATTTGTTGTTCTTTAAGCAGAAGGAGCAATTATAAGACTTATTTGATTTTCTGATATTACAATTTGAATTGTATTAGTCCTTTTCTATAGAAATTTAAAATTGTTGATGTGTTATTGTGTTTTATATTTCCTTGGTTTTGTTCATGGAAAATTTAACTGGGGAATAATTTAATCCCCTATTAAATTTTATATTTCAGTGTTTGAAAAATGTTTCAGTTGTGCACAATAGATAACATATTAATTTATTTCTCAGATTTGTTATGCAATACATCGTAAAAGAAAGCATTTATTATTATTGTATGTTTGTGTTGTTGATTGATGCATTGCTTTTGATTTTCTACCATTCCTTATCTATTTTTCTGTATTAATTTTGATGATTTTTGTATTTTAAAATAACATTTCATACTTTTTTTTGCAAATTAAACTTGTATATCTTTTAAATTTTTATGTATTTAATATTTTTGCATAATACTGTAGGTGGCAGTTTTACCATTTCAGTTTATTTATGAATTAAAATAAATTACCCTTCTTTTAATTACGTTATTTAATTGTAGGCATTTATGTTAGAGCTTACAAAACACCAGCAGGCCGTTGAAAAAGTTTTGTGCAGTGGTCATCTACTTTTAAAGCAAGGGAAGATTACATCTGCTGAACATGAAGAAATAGTTGTACAGATGCAGTTACTAAACGAGAGGTGGCATGACATAAGATCAAGAGCTATTGAAAGACAAAATGAGTAATATATTTATATAATGTTATTTGCATTTTATATGAATATTGTTTCCATCTCATACTTCTGCATTAATAAGTAATCATAAATTACTAATGACAGAACATGAATTCATGAGAATGACTCCAGTCTTCCTAAATAACATGCACACTTGTCTTAGGTGTCATTAAATGTTAATAACTTGTATTAAAAGAGGAAAAAAGGGGGTCAAGCTCGTGATATATGAATTATGACAGTTTTAGTATGCAGCTCATAAATAATAATTTTAAAAAATGTGTTTTATTGTTTTTTTCCATAATCTTTATTATTTTTGAAAGTATTATAAGAAACATATTTTTATGTTTGCATGACACATATAATGATATCAGAATTCATTTTTCAGTAGTAATTGAAGACAAGATAATTATTTACAAGGTGTATTTAAATAATCATTTGTAACTTCTCATTGAACCCACATATAATATTGTGTGAAGTTGATATAGAGAATGTTGATATTGTTTGCATCAATAAAAACAGCCGATAATTACATTGCTGCAGTAATGACGTGGAATATATCAGGAATATATTACAAAAGCCTTTCATTCAGAATTTTTCAAGCTACTGACATATAATTTTGGCAATGTCCTTGCATGATTATTTAGATTTGACAACATTCAATGCTTGAATTGCAATTTTATTCAGTGCAGTTCACTTAATCTTTGATCAGTCATGAACAAAATTTTGTTCATAAATAATGAGTTTGCTCTGATAGATATTAATGCCATTTCAATATTTATATTTGTGGTTTGGGCTCCATACTTAGTAAATTTTGCATTTCTTTTTATGGTGAATTTCATCAAAATTTTTATTTATTTGTATTTAACATTTGAGAGTGTAATTTATTGTAAAAGTGTTTTAATTATTGACAAAACGATTAAAAACATTTACATTTTGCCCTTATAATGCAATTATTAAGCAAACTATAACTGCTTTTAATAGGTTTTCATGACATTTTCTTTATAATAGTAATTTACGCAGTTTAATTACCAAAGAAATCATTTTGTTTCTTAAATATCTGCTCTGAAGTATGAAATACAGAATAAAATTGTACTATTGTGAATTTGCAAATTTGTTAATAGATGAAAGATTTGTAAATATTGTGACTGACTGAATATTGATACATTTGAATGCATCTAGTATAAATTCATTTCTGAATCCCAGAAACTGAAAGTACAATATGTTAATTATTAAAATATTATTCATAATCTCTGATTTCTCATATATATATACAGGGTGTCCCAAAAAGATTGAAACGCGCTTTAATTCTTTAACCGTTAGAGATAAGTAAGTGATGTAATTTGAAAAAATGTTCAAAATAAGTTAGGAGAGAAGATTACATTAAGAAAAAAAATCCACCTATGAATTTTAAAAAGTTACACTTTGTAAATTTTTATACAACCCCTTTATGCAAATTTGGTAAATTAGAAAGTTTTTCCTTTCCATCCCAGAAGACCATTAAAAAAACCTGCGTAACTGTATCTTTAAAAGTTTTTGAATAATAACACAGAAAAAAAATTGACTTATGTCACTTCTCCATACCACTTGAAAGACTTTTTCGTCGGTAGAAATAGGGACCATATCCAAATTGATTATAGAAATTCTTCGATCAAAAAAAGATAATAAGTGTAAAAGAAATCCAAAATGGCATTTAAATAAAGTCCTTATTGATGGAGTTAAACAGTTTTGACGACATAAGATTGTAAGAAGTGTAACATAAAAAATAATAATAAATAAATAAAACGAAAATACATTTAAAAACACACGAATCATAAAGCATTCTCAAAATGTTTTCCATCAACACCAATACATAATTGGGCTCTTCTACTAATGCTCCTGTAAATATTTTGGAGTTCTCCTCATGTAATATTATTGCATGCATTAATTATCTTTTGTTTAAGGTCAGTTACATTCAGGGGGCGAGTATTATAAACTAGCATTCGAAACCGACCCCAAAAATAAAAATCGAGTGGAGTTAGATCAGGAGATCTGAGGGGCCATTCTGTGGGTCCATTCAGACCAATCCACTGTTTATTAAAGTTTTCGTTGAGCCAGTTTGTTACATTATTAGCCTTGTGTGCAAGCGCTCTGTCTTGTTGAAAATACATTTTTTTTACTAATTACAATGGTGTCGTCTCCAAAGTATCTGTTACTATGCCATTTAAAATAAGTTGCAAATATTTTATAGATGTAAGTGTTCCTTCATAAAACATTGGACCAATCAGCTTTCCGTTCCAAATTCCGCACCATACGGACACAGAAAACTTTCTCTGGTGATGTATTTCTTGGATGGTTTTGTATCATTCCAATAATGATCGTTGTGTGCATTTATGTGTCTATTTTCCGTAAACAAACATTAATCAGTTCACATAATGTTCTTGACAAAGTTTGAATCTGTGTCCTGTTGGATTAATAACCAATTGGAGAATGCTACACGTCGGTTAAAATCAGAGGGATGGAGTGCTTGAAGTCCATGAATACAAAATGAATGCTAATTGTGTTTTTCAAGTATTCTATGGATTGACGTCCTAGGTAATCATGTAATTGCACTTGCTTTTCGAATGCTTGATCATGGGTTGGAAGAAAAATATGCAATAATATCAATTTCTTGGTCTTCATTGAACAAGATATTTCTACCAGGGCCAGGTCTTGGATTAAATGAACCGGTTTCTCAATTTTCTCATCATCCGATAAACAAATGTACGTGAAATTTCAGGCAAATAGGGATATCGCCGTCCAAAATCCGGAGCAGTTTCTGCATTATTTCTATTGCAAATAGAATAAATCATTGCTAGCTCAAATAGTTCATCATTTGTTAAAAGTACCATAATGCAAAATTAGTTACAGTATTTTTACTTCGACAATATGGAACTCAACATCGCTGAATGATGTTGTAAACTTTATTTTGATATGCATGAGGAAATATTGGTTGAGTTGTGCAGGAAAGAAATAATATTGGAACTGAATAAGTAAATTGAAAAATAATCGTCTGCATATCTTTATGTAACTTAAAAATAAAAATAAAAAACTTTAATATACACGTATTAGAAGTGGCTAAATTCCAGTTAAATGAAAGGCAAAAATCGTCTGGCAGTTAATTTGTTAGAATGTCAGTTTGACAAAAATGTAATGAATTTGAAAACAATTAAAATTCTACCAGACTAATTTAACAGTATTTTTCTTTTTTTATAAATTTTGCTATAAAAATCTATCAAATGGCTTTCATTGATTTTCAACGAAATCTTATAAAATTTCTAATGTAAATTTAGAATACGTGGCATAAAATTACTTGCCCCTGATAAGATTAAAACAAAAGACAATTCTGTAACTGTATCGTGAATCTACCGTAAATACGCAAAAATGTGTTTTGTAAATAATATAAAAAAATTTATGTGTTTATAATTTGTTGCAAATTTACATTTACATTTTGGTATATGGTCACTAAAAACAGCGTTTAATTTTCAATTACGCATAACTCACTCAATTTTAAAGATACAGTTATGCAATTTCTTTTAATGGTCTTCTGGGATGGAAAGGAAAAACTTTCTAATTGACCAAATTTGCATAGAGGGGTTGTATAAAAATTTAAAAAGTAACTTTTTAAAATTCATAGGTGGAATTTTTTTCTTAATGTAATCTTCTTTCCTATCTTTTTTTGAAATTTTTTTCAAATTACATCACCTACTTATCTCTAACGGTTAAAGAATTAAAGCGCGTTTCAATCTTTTTGGGACACCCTGTATATATATATATATATATATATATATATATATATATATATATATATTCAATGAGAATCTTTGCTGTGAACTCCAATTTATACCATTTTTCCCTCCTTTATATTCAAATTAAAATGTATTTTATTATTTTTAAAAAATCAAAATTATATATCAGAACTTTTTGCTTATTATTTATACAGTTTATATTGAAGTCAGTTAGGCTTGTATTACTTAAATAAATCTAGTGAAGTAAGTAAAAATAATTATAAAATTTATTGATCTAATTTTCTAATATTGACTTTTCTTCTTTTTCCCTTTTCTTAGACTACAAGAAAAAGTTATGAGTTTACAAAAAATTCAACTTGATAACATATCAAAATGGTTAAGTGAAATGGACAATAAACTGGAACACCTGCCTTCTCTTGGACCAAATTTAGATGAACTTAAGAAACAAGCCGAAATGCATAAGGTAAATAGATTTTGTATATAGTGTGCATAAACTGAATTTGTGCATATGGGTTAATAAGTATACTGTACCAAGTATATAAATGTGTGACAGATTTTTCTAATGCTTGTTTCAAGGGCTTATAGTTGGTGTACAAAATAATATGAAAACTTGGGAAATCAAGGAAAAAAAATTATAAAAGAAATTATTCAACAGTATTGCAATATAACTTTGGGCGGATGTACAGAAATTTTGGACTACACTTACAGAAATTTGATAAACCAAGCTTCATGCAGAAACATTTCTAACTGAATGTGTGCATGAAAAAAAAAAAAAGATATTTTATTTGTTTCATGTTTTAAGAGAGAATTGCAGTATACCAAAATCAGTCTTTCTCTATATAGATGTTTGAATAAAAGAGTTCATGTTATCATCTTTTAAAATGTTTATTTTGTGACTTAACTTTGATGTTCTCCTTTACTATGAAAAGTCTACTGAATCTGAATCAAGATATCTTAGACCAACTGAGAATCACCATCATATTTCATAGTTAGTCAAGAATAAGTATTCTCTCCTTGTTTTCCAGATATCCTTTCCAAATGCACGATATGGTCAGAAAAAGGTGTTTACTGATTCATCAAAGATGATGACATGGTGCTACAGTTGTGAGATCAAAATGTAGTGTATTGACAGCATTAATCAAATTATTAGAATATCTCTATTTGAAGATATCACAAATTATTTAGATTATATCACAAATGAGGATAGAAATGATTAGAAGGTATCTCAAATGAAGATATATCATATTTTTCAGAGTTTTAATTGAAATGGTGTTAAAGATGACTTTTCCTTTCAGTTTCTATCTGGGGTACTGATTGATTGTTCTTTTGGGACACTATTGTTGTCATATCCATACATCTTTATTACCAGCTTCATATTTACTTTTTCCATAGTTCTTAAATTTTTTTAACTTGTATTAATTTTAAAAAAATAAATTTTTACCATATTTTGTATGAACTATAAAAATAGCTGATTTTCCTACTTTCTGTACTTTTCAAAAGATTTATTGTTTTCCAACCCTGATATCATATGGCTCCATCAATTGATATTGTAATTTGTAGGTGAGTATAGCAGCTTATAATTTGCACTTGCTTTATAATTGTATAATAATGATGTAATAAAGGGCTGTTTTGTATTTTTTTTTGTAATAAAGGGTTGTTTTCTATTTCTAGTACATTTCATTCCAGATTGATTAATAATTGTTTTAAAATTGTTCATGTCACCTTTTTTCAGATATTGTTTATAACCATATTTTTAAAATTGATTAAATATTCGTTTCCACAGCATCTTATGGAAGAAGTTGAAAGAAAGCGAGATGCTGTGAATGGTATCACAAAAATAATGATCGTAATGGACGATGATAGCAGCCAAAATGGTAAAGCAAGCCACATATTCTTTAATTGAAAATTTGTGTTATATTATTGAAATAATTTGCTCAATAAGTATGCTTTATAAATAGTAATAAATTTTATATGTATTTTAATTTTAAGCATATACTTCATTGAGTAAACAGCTAGATCAGATTATTCAGCAATGGTCTAAAATTTGTCAAGCTGTGAGTGAACGTAATGCACTTTTTGAGTCACTGATTCCTCAGTGGCAGCAACTAGAAGACGAAGAGCTTTGTTTTAGTCAGTGGCTGCAGAGGAAAGATCAACAACTTTCTACAATAACTTTGAAGCCCGCTGCTGATAGTCGGGTACTGCTCGAGCAAGTGAAACTGTTACAGGTGATAATTTTAGCTATTTCCTAGTTTTGTTATTTTTTTTTGTTTTATTTCATTTAAAATGCTTTCAAGTTTTAGTACTTTGGGTTTATGACAGAATATTTTTTATTAGCAATTATGAAATAGTAGAAATAGTTTTTCATATTTTTTATTAGATTATTGAATTTTTAATGCTATTTAGATATATTAAAAACTTATACAACTCAAAAGCAATATAAGAAACTCCCAAATTGCATATTGTGGTTTTCCAGCTTATGCCATTGAATTAGAAAATGCAAACAAACCTATAATGCTTGTTTTATTTTGCGGACAATAATTAAAATATAGTTATTCCTTCATGATGGAAATAATTTTAATTTGTGATTTGTTTTAGTATATTAATTTGTTGTTTTTATTCTATTTTGCAGTCAGTAGAACAAGATTTAGAAATTCATCATCGTTTATTTAACCAACTAACAGAAAGAGCACAAAAAATTAAAGAACAATTAGAAGTTGGGTCATTGGGTGTGATTGAAATAACTGAAAAAATTGAAAAACTTACTCAGCAGTGGGATGCTCTTGTACTTTTAATGGAAGACTTGAGTAAGAAGGTATGTATTAAATTTTTGATTAATCTGTATATATAATTAATATTTTGAATTATAATGGTTGCTTAATGGTTTTTAATTTATTAATTTGTTTTATTTATTGTTTTTAGCTTACTAAGTTGGAAGAAGAAAAAACTGCTTCTACAAATAGAAAACAGAATGAGCTTGTACATTCTCCTCCATCTGATTCTAATCAACAGGTGAGAAATAAATTATTAAGTTAAAATAAAAAATAAAAACTTTAGCTATCTTAGATATTAGTTTACATTTAAATCCTATAACCCTAGAAGTTAAAAAGGTTACCATGATTTAATTCCTCAACTGTTTATTGTTATCTCTTTATATACTTAAAACAGAATATATTCATATATATCTAAATATTTTTCTTATATAAATCTAACATTTTTTCCAATTGTAATGAAATTTACCACATGTTCTATTCAAATTTCAAAAGTTTATTAAAATATCCAATAACTTAAAACTAAGAGAATTTTTCTCACTTGATATTTCAAAAATATGTCATGAAAATAATTTTTATACTTGAAATTTTTTTCAAAAAATTACCTTTTAAATGATACCAATTTAATTACAGCACATTTATTTTATTTCAACAAATATTTAAAACAAAAAAAAATATATTTTTGAAAAAAAAATGATTCACCGGAGTATTTTTGTTGTTTTAAAGAGAATAAATTTAAATTCATTGTTTCACCAAATATTTTAATTTTATTCTTTTTCCATTATTAAAGTTAAGATTGATAACTTAAAAAAGTCATAATTAATACATTGGTTCCAAAGTAAATTTTCCCTTAACAGTAGTTTCATTTTATCAGATATGTTTATCAACTTGAGAACATCAAACAAAATGCTCTGAAGTTTAAATATTCCAAAAGCAGTAAATTTCAATTTCTTTCATACTTTTTCATTTCAATTCATACTTTTTATTGTTATTGCTACTTATACCACTTTACAAGCCCAATGACCGAAAGCTGTCAGCAATTTAAGCCAAAATTCGCATCCCTTGTTTTTTTAATTGTTTTTACTAAGGTCAAGAGATGGTTTAGCTACTTTTATGTTTCACATCCACTTGCACAACCCCTTTTTACAGGAGGGCACATTTTCACTACTTATTATAATAGAACTCAAAATAACAATCATGCCCAAACCGGGATTCGAACCTGGGATGCCTGGATCATGGGGAAGACACGCTAATCCTATGCCTGGACGCCAGCATACGTTTCAGTATTATCAATTAAAGGAAAAATTTAAAATGATTTATATTTATAAGTTATTGCTCTAGTGTAATTTAACAATTTTTTTTTAGTGTCTTTCAATCAGTACTTGGCTAAAGAAACATTCAGTATGAAGGGACAACATATAACTTTACCAATTGAATAACATTGAACTGTGCTACCAGTATGCATTTTTAATTGTGTAATTGCCATGTACTAGGTATTAAACAGTTGTTTTTTTAGAAATATGTTTGTTTTACCTGAAAAATATAATTAATAATATTATGGTTAAATTTTTAAGTTTCAGATATATTTTAAGATAATTTAACTAAACAAAGTATGAAACAAATTTATTTTAAAAATACATGACTAATTTTACCACAGTTAAAAATTCTTATATCTAGTGTTTTCCATTTTCAAATTCTTTCACTTTCTCCTTAATTTTAAAGTTTTGCAAAAGGCCCCATGTTAACACCAAACCAACTAGTCCCTAATGTATCATGGTAGATTAGAGGGCAGTTATCAGAAAAATTTCCTTTACCAGCAGCAACAGTTATTTCTGAGCTTTACTGAAAGATTTGAAAAGTTTTGAGTAAGAAGGGGAGAGGAAGTTATTTTATTTGTTTTTTCACAAAGCTCTCATATGTATTTAACCATTTTTTTCTTCTTCCTTTTTCATATCTGCTTTGTTGCTATAGGTAGTCGTTTTCTCTGAGTCTTGAGGTGCCCCTGTCAATAAAATGATTTTTACTTTTATGTATTTACATTTTAAGGAAAATGAGCAAAGTGGAGCAAAGAAAAGGCGTTTGGACAGTTGGCGCATGCAAGAATGGTATGAAAATTATGAAGAAGTAAATTTATGGCTTGATCGTGCAGAATCAACAATGGGTATAGCAGCCTATGAAACTTCAGGAAATGATATTTCACCTTGGGATACACTAAGTTTAGATGATCAACAAGTACTCTTAGAGGTATTAGCATTTTTCAATTAAACATTATGGCTACAAAAAAAAAAAAAATCAGTTTCAGATATATTCAGATATTTTTTAAGATTTTTTTTTTAAAACCATGATGTTATTTTAAATGCATATTACATCTTTTCTCTTTAAATTTGTCTGTAAAAATTGATTCCTAACTTTTTTTGCTAGAGTGAAATAAATTCTAGAAATAATCCTTACATCCTTAAATATAATATTTTTTATATGTTCTATATTTTCAATACTTATTACAGTTTTTGAATTTGTTCTAATATTTTTATCACACTTCTTATTATCTTTACTGTTGAATAAATTTTTGATTCTCACCATTTAAAAGGTATCTAGAAATAACTGCATGAAATTATGTATTTATAATTAAAGTTATTTATAATGAAATGCTCTGTTTTTAAAAAAAAAAAAAATTAAAAACCACCATTTAATTTTGTAAAGCATCTTTCTGTTAAAGAGATGCTTTGCAATTAATTGTATTGAAATTGAGAAATTATAATAATAGATGAATAAACTTTTTTTTTGAAAATTATTTTAGGTCTTTTTTTTTTTTTTTTTGCTTTTAAAAATGTTTATTTGTTTGTATTTATCTGTAGGATACAGAAGCCGATTTCAGGGCCCAGAAAAGTAAAGTTGAAAAGTTTTTAAGCCAAGGGGCACAGATTATAAAAGATTTAGAATCAGGTAAATTTGTTAATGTATGATATATTGATAAATTTATCTTGTTTTGAATCTAATAATAACAATTTGTAAGGCAAAATCTTATATATGTATCCTTAACCTCTCATTTGGCCAAAGTACTCTTTCTGCTCTTATGCTCTATGTTAAGGAATAATTTTTTTTAAAGATTATTCCAATTTGTTTAAAAACCACCAGTTAAAAGATATTTCTGATTACAATAATTTAATTCTAAGTAATGAAAATATATATACTTTTAGCTATTAAAATTCTCTCTCTTTCTTTGCTGAAAGATATACCAAAATAATAAATAGGAAATAAAATATTTCTTTTTTCCAATTTATACATCTGTTGATAATATGCTCAATCAAAACATGCCTTTAGATTCTAAATTAATCTGTTAGCTATTGAAAAGTCATATTGCTTCTTAAATATGAATGAATTAATACAATATTTTATTAATTTTCTTACTTGAAATATTTTGAAAGTGATTTACAAAACAATTATTATAAATTATGCGATTAACTATATGATGTTATATTTTGCAGTTGGGGAAAATCCAATAAAAATTCAAAAAATAATGCGTGATGTTGAATGTCGATGGAAAGCACTTGTTACTGCAGTTGAAAATCAGAAGAATGATGTTCAGTTGCAATTAGATGCAGATCGCTTGAGATGTGAAAAAGATGCGTTAGAACTTATCCTCAATTTTCAAGTTCGTTGGTTTGAAACAGCTCAAAGGACAATGCTTAATAAAAAACCTGAAGAATGCCGGAGAATGGCTGAAGAATGTAAAGTAAGGGACTTTTTTTCTCCTAGTTATATTTTAATTTTTTCCATTGCAGATTGAATGAAAAGTGACATGATTCATTAATAGTTAGCTGATTCTTTAATTTCATTTCCACCATAATTTATAAGTTTAATTAATGCTAATGCTCGGAAATTGCAGTTTTTAACCTAAGTTTGTAAAATATAATTGTAGTTGAATTGGTCTTTTTGTGTTTCTAAGTTATAAAGCTCATTTCTAAAACATTGAATGTCGAACTTCTAACAAAAATTTTGATTTTATAAACTAAATCGTTTTTGAGAAGCAATAACTTTTTATAAATGAGAGAAATATTTCTTTAATGTATTATCTCTTTTATATAGACATCTGTAATATGGTACATTATTACTCTTTTATGATTAGAAATTTAGGAATGTTGTGTACAGAAATTCAGATTCATTCAGCTCTTTTTTCCCCTCAGTTTTCTTATTCTCATAATTATTGTTGGTGCATAAATATCAGGCATTTTTAAATGATAATATCAGGCATTCATGAACACTATTTATTATGAAAAACAAAATAAAAAAACTCATTAGTAACAGTTTTAAATGATTATTCTGAACCATAATCACCAATTATTCAATAAGTACTCCTCTTTTGCTGCAGAAACAGACCTCGCTCGTTTTGTTGAAACAAAATGGGAAAAATTCGGACATATTTGGCTTAGTTATTGTTGCTGAATTTGTAGGGGATCCATCGTGCCAATTTCCATACCTTTCCAGTCTTTTTTTGAGATGAAGAACGATGGTTGAATGGTTTTACAGCATTTGAATTATCAAGCTTTTGTCCTCTTCAGCGGCTGCCAAAGTGGCTGTTCATCAAAATACAAGGATTAACCTCTTCCTGGCTTATCTTTTAAGCTAGTGTTGACATATCTGAAATGGCTAAACACATTCCTGCCTCGGGTTCCACTGATAGTACCTCATCCAAAAAGTTCGTTGAGATCACTAAATGACTGCGCTGCTTTCTATCCATTCTCAACATGATATTGATATGGTACAGCAAAATATGATGAATATGAATATGATTATTGACATGCATTTTTGGAACCTAAAAGTAAAAGAATATTTTAATTCATAAATTTATAAAGACTTGATAATTATGCACCAACCCAATACTTAAGTTTGAAATATTATGTTTCCTCAGAAAACTTGAAATTAATTTCAAATATAAAAAATATATTATTTAGATTAAAATATCAGTTTTGGTAATGATTTAAATGGGCATCTGAGCAACAAATCCATGATGTAAATTCTTTAAGGCGTATTTCTCAAAATTTATTTACTTGAAGTGAGAGGTATTATATCCTAATGAAAATTTCTCAAATTATTTTTGTTAAAGAAAATGATAGAATATTATTTTTTAATTTATTATCTTTTAGATTATTTTCTTTGTAAAGCAACAAAAATCTAATCCGTATTAATTTTTTTTTGACATAGGTAGTTCTTTGCAGATTTTAAGTTTATTACTGTAAAAAATAAAGAGATGAAGAAGTATGGAATAGAATTAAAGTTATGATTAGTTATTGTTTTTAAGGGAGTTTTGTGTTACCATATTAGTAATAATTATATAAAAAAAGAAATAAGATTTAAGAAATTATCATTATTATATTTTTACTTTTTAATTGTGTCTTCATTCATATTTATGCACAAGTCTTGTCAGAAAATGTACCAAAATTCAACAAATTGCAGATACAAAAAAAAAAAAAAGTAATTGAAAATTAGAGATCTAAGAAAAATGAAATAAAGAATGCCAAAAATGTATATTATATTTGAATTGAAAAGATTCTAGTTATTTTATAATTATATATATACATTAATATTCTGTTTTACATTTATATACATTCATTTAAGTACTTTTATTTTTTTTAGCTATGTCTGTCTTCCTTGCAAGGCCACGAAGAAAAAGTAGAAAAACTAAAAAAAGAGACAAATGATCTCAAAAAGAAATCTCCATCACTAATGTCCTTTGCAGTAGAAGTTGATCAATTTTGTAAAGAATGGGATATAATGTCCAGAAAACTTGGTAATTATTCTGAATGTGTGAACATTATAGGAATTTTATTTTGTACTATATTAGATCAGCATATTAATTACTTGTCATATATTATATTTCATTTATATGTAGAATTTTTCTTACTTTTTTAAACTTAAATAGTTTACCGCACTATGAACAATTTTGCTTTTTAAAAAAAGTTTTCTAACATTTTAATAATATTTTTAAATAAAAAAAGACAAAAACAAATATTTACCATATTTTTCTTTCCAGCTGAAATGGAAAGAAGCTTAAATCATGCAATGCTACAAGCTCCTCCAGTTGCATTCATGGAAGCTGCTCAATCTTTGGATACTTGGCTAGTAAATGTTCATCAGGCTTTAATCTCAGAACAAGTTTCTGTAGGAGAATTAGACCAGATGGAAGACCAACTTGCAAAGCTAAAGGTAAATTACAAGAATTCACCTAAAACTACATTAACGATTTTCTGTTTGCAATTTGTTTCTTTGCTCATGCATGACCTGTCCTTTAAGTTGTTTCTTTTTGTCATTTTCAATTAATGTGTTTTAATAATCTATGTCTTAATTTTTCTTTTTAGGCAAAGGTTGTTTAGATTTTTAAAAAAAATTCTTGTGAGTGTGTGTGTGTATATATATATATATATATATATATAATATACAATTTGTATTCATTGTGAATTATATTCCATTACAAAGTAGAAAACATTATTCTTTTCTGTCCTTTAATTTCCAGCTAAAGAAATTGGAAAAATATGCATACATCATTGTTTTGTAATTTTGAAAATTGAATGAGATAATTTTAAAGTTATATTATATACCGTATTGTTTACATGGAGGAGATGTTCACAGAAATGGCTGACTAACAAATAAAAAAATATCTTTTAGCTTGTGGCCGTCAAAATAATGCTTTGGAAAATTAAGAGATGCTTTTATTTTTAAATGTTTGAATTTATTGTTTCAATATTTATTAAGAATGTTCTAAATCAATGAAAAGAATTTTTTTCCAAAATCATGTTATTTTGCTTAAATTTACTCTTGTTGCTTTTTACAAATTAAATATATATATATGGATTATTGATAAAAAGTTTGAGGTAAAAAGTTTTTAATCTTCCTGTATAAGATAAGTGTGCATACATTAATTATATAAATAAAAATGAATTTTTTTCTATTTGTTTCTAATGCACTGCCATACCACTTATCCAATTGTGATAAAACTTTGATCACTTATTACTTGCTCTTGCAGGATAGTTATATGCATATTAAAATTGTAAAAATATTTTCGGATCCATTTATCGCATTTATTAACTAAGGATTAACCACCAAATAATTTGCCAAGGAAACGCATTAGATTCAGTTAAGATGCTAAATTCAAACTAAACGTTAATATTTCGTAACTATTGTATGTAAATGCAATGTAAGTCTTTATCTGAGGTAATAGTTTTATAAGAGAGTGCATGAGAAAGTTTTTGGAGAACCAATCCTATAAGATTGAAATTTTAACTAAACACTTATAAAATTTTAGCATTTTTTACAGTAACTTCCGAAAATATTAGATTGCAAATAATTTTGTACCATCTTAGTTTTTAATAAATTATCTTTTCAACTATATTAAAGATTTTATGGTATAAATATATTTCCTATGTTTAATCAATTTTAAAAGAAAATATTTCAATCACATTTTCTAATATTAAACTTATAATACTAAATGGATATTAAATGAATCACAAGATGCAATAGATAGTTTCTTTCATTTCCATTCTGAAAGAACACGAAGCTTTACAATTCTAAAAGAATACACAAATCTAATGCATAAAAATGAATATTTGTTTGTAGAATAGAATAATAAAAATAGAATAAATATTGTTTATGCTTCTCCTTTATATACCTTTCAATTTTAATGAATGTATTCACTGTTGATAAGAAAATAAAAATCATTCTTCCTATCATTTTAAATTAAACCAGATAACTATTTCTAATTCCAAATGATATTTCCAAGATTATTTCTTCTGCGGCAGCAACACACCGGGTACCAGCCAGTACTAGATATATTTCTCTCCTGAAGAAAAGCTGAAGCTGAAAGCTGAAAAAAATTGTGCAAAAGGATATCTATCAGTTACATATTAATATATAATTAATTTTTAGAATAGTTTTCAGTTTGATGGCATTGATTATTGCCATTTGGTTGAGATTTCATATTATGAAAAATCTTCAAAATCTTGCTCAAAACGATTAACAATTTTATAATGAAAATATGTAGTTGACTAAATTTCATGTTAGCAAGGGTTAACTGAATTTTTCTCTAGACAACTTTGTTTTCATTGCTGTTATTGTGGGATATCATGAGAAATGATTAATCCCTAATACCTAATTAATTGTGAAGGTGTTAATATCAATATTCTAGATGACATTTTACAATAATTAAAAATTGATCCCATGTTGTTTTAATTTGGTTGTGCTTTTTAAAAAGTATATACTTCCATTTTAAAAAAATTTTATTATTGAATTTATATGCACTTTTTAGAATTATGTCAGATTTTGCTATTTGATAAGCATTTAAAAGAATTAAATTAAATTTTTGAGATATGCGGTGTCATTTTTTTCAGGAGTTACAAAGTACAATAGAGGAAGAACAATCCAATTTGGATTATGTTAAAAAAACTAGAAACCAACTCTTAAAAACTGACTCGGGTGCCCCATGGGTTGGAGAACTGAACCACCAAGTACAACATTTGGAAAGTACATGGTCAGAAGTTTGCAAACTTATTCGGGTGATGATGGAAGGACTAGAGAAATATATTGCTAAACTACAGCAATTTCAGGTATTTTTCAAAAATTAAATTTAATAGTTTCTAAAATTAATTTAAAAAGAAATATCTTTAGCTTTATACGGCCCAAGAAATTTTTGAACTCTCAATTACAAGTCAATTTTTGTTTTTAATTTTAATCAGAACTGTCCCATTTTATAAATATAGCATCTTATGTATATAAATTTCATTATTCTGTTTGTAAATTTTTATTATTTTTTACTTATTGAGAACAATATGCAAATTCAGGCAAATAAGCAGATGTTTATGGTATGTATAACATCAGAACTTTCAGAAATATTTTTAAATTCACTGTATATGCAAAATAATTTGGGAAACAATGAGCCTGCTTCCTAACCCCACCTGCTAGTCCGATTTTGCCAGCTTTTGTTTTTTATGAAAGATCATTGACTGCAAATTTTAAATATGCCACCCACTCTATATTTTTGAGAAAAACATAAATATAAAAACTCATGGTTTTTTTCCAGACTGTCAATCCACCTAAATTTTGGTCTCTTTCTTTCTCATGTACCAAATGGATTTGCCAAAATGGTCTTTTTAATGACATGATTATCACCTAATCTTATTTAATGGCCTAGCTATTTAAACCTTTATATTGATATAAATTTAACAAATATCAATACAATTGATGTAGATTTCTGAATTGATTCTTCTCCAATGTTCACATTTAATTATACCAAAAATACTTTTTAAAATTTGTCTATGCAATATAGCAAGAATCTCTTTATCTGTCTCAGTCATTGTCCACGTGTCAGCAGCAGATATGAAAATGGTCTTATCAAAGTTTTTTAAATGAATAAGCTTGTTTTCCTGTTGGAGAAATTAGATTTAATTGTAATAGTTCTAAAAAACATCTTCAGATATGACTTTGTTACAAACCTCTGTCATTGTGTTATTTAGTGTATTTATTTCAGAGCCTAAATATCTGAAACTGTTGTGAATTTAAAACCTATATTCTCCTATTTCGAAATAAGAATAATTAAACGTAGTAAATATCGTATGTTAGATTTTATTCTATTTAACAAGAAGATGCATTTACTTCTACTTCTAATGCTTTCATATATTTCTGCAATCTAAAAAGATATAGCTTTAAGTATTATTAAATGGATCCTAAAATTTCATTTGCTATTAATGTATGATTGTGTTAATAATTAAATAATTAAATATATGTTAATAATTAAAATATATCAAACACTTATGCAACATTTGTCTGAGATATGCTGGCATACATATATTTAAAAAAAACAATGATGTTTAAATGAGGAATGAAGTCATAACATTCATATTGCTGTTGGGGGTGTCAATAAAAATAGTATGTATTCTCATTCTGTAACTGTGACTTTCTTTTTTTCTCTTTTTTATTTTTGCTGCATTTTTAAAAACACTACTTAAAAATATCAAAAACAATAGCATAAAAATAACTTGACATCAACTCAAAGGAGGGGGGAAAATCCTGGGCAGTTGTAACAATTTTCTGTAATTGATTTTCTGATTGCTGTAAACTGTTGATTTTAAATCAAGCTTACAGTTAGGTCACTGTAGTCATTATTTGTCATGATGAATTGTTTTTGTGATATATTCATATTTTGTAGCAGCAATTTTATTCATAGCTTTCATCAAAACTAATAATTAAATTTAAGCCAGAATATAGAAAGCCCTTGTTTTTTTGTCTCATTTTTTTTAATGTACACATCTTACTTTTTGCTATGAGGTTTTTGAAATTAAGCAATTGCCATCTATATTTGAATTGTTAATATTCCAATTTGTTAACTCTTAGAGTGAGAGGGGGGGGGGTATTCTAATACTTTTTTGATGTTAATCATATTTTATATTATTTTTGAGTGTGATACTGTTGTGCAGAAATTTTTTTATTAGTGAAAACTTTTTTCTTGTTGCTTTCTGTCATTTGTGTTTTTGTTAATAATTGTTGAAACATTGTTCAGATAATGTTTAAAACCATAAATTTAAAAGAATTTTTGTTATAAGATAATATTTAAAAAAGTTTTAAACTTTTTGCAGTTATTTTTGAATTTGCTTCCCTAATTGCTTTATTTTATTATTTTTCAACATAAGGGTGAAGCAGCAGGTCTTATGAATTGGATGCAAGATGTTGATCAGTTTTTAGCTGCTGAAGATCCTGCTGTTGGTGATATAAGTACTTTAGAAGCACAACTTGAGCAGAGTAATGTATGTATAGTTAAGAATTTTGCAATTAAATAATTTTAATATTTTAACAAATATAAATAATGTATTTTTGTATTTTAATAGAAATCTAAGTTCATAATTAAATATATTTTGCTTATTTGTTATAAAAATATAAATACAAAAATTGTGGAATTAATTGTACCATTTGAAGTATGAAGTTTATTATTTATTATGATTCATTTAAATTAAAGATGGGAAAAATAGAATATTCTTTAGTGACCTAGAAGTAATAATAAATCTATAGCTTTCTGTATGCTGTGTAAAAACATTTATTTTGTAACATTTCGGTGACAAAAATTTATTTATGGTAATGAGATTTAACAATCGTATTCTTCTGATAAGTTTTGAACTTATGCTAAATAAGGATTAAAAAATTATTTTGCTAGTTGTAATTGCAAAAGAAATATTTAAAAGTTCATAGAATTTTATGATATTCTGTTATTTTGTAAAACATGTCTTTATTATCACCAATTTTCAGGCCCTTCAAGAAGATATCAAAACTTTAGGACCTAATGTGCTACGAATAGAAAGCACTGGTAAAGAATTAATAGAGAATGCTGGGGAAACTCCATTTGCTGCTGAGTTAAAGAATCAGATTTCTTCTTTGAAGGAAAATTGGCAAAGAGTGAGTTTTAAGTTATTTTTTTAGTAGTCCAAAATAGGGGCAATGACCTTTAAATGGTAAATTTCAAGATGAATCAATAGGGAATTATTAAAGATAAGAATTATAATAAAGATTGTTTTTATTGGATACTGACTATATATGACATCCAATTAGTTTGCAGTAGATATTATCTGGATTTAATTTCAATTAAATCTTATATGTAGAATTTAATGGCCATGGTTTTCTTAACACAGTGTATTTCTCATTAGATCTTTAAGTCAACTTTACATCTGTTCTGTTTATTGTGTACATGAACTTCTCTAATGAAATGATCTGCTAGTACTAATTACATGAAAAATGTACCTACTTACGCCATCTAACAAGTAATTTTACATTTTTTTATGTTTTTACTTTACTTTCAAAATCTATAATATTTTCCAATATTAAAATGTTCTGCATAATATATAATGTATGAGGAAGCCCAACAGCATGTTAATTGATCTGATAAGTGACACTGAAAAAAATGTCAAGAATTCCAATTATAATTATTCAGTATATTAACTATACTATTTCATATTTTAATGGATCATTATTTATAAATATTACATGTACACACTTGCATCCACTCACCCATGCACACACATAATATGGGGAAATAAAACATTGCAATTTTATCAAGTAATGGGAAGTCTCTTTCTTAATTTTGAAGTACAAAGTAGTAGACTCTTTCTTAATTTTCAAGAAAAGGTGAAAAACACACTATTAAACATTTGTTAAAGCAATAAATATAATTTCATTTTCATTGAAACAGCAGGAAGTATTGTTGTAAATATTTATTAGAATTTTTTTTTAAAAATTGTATAAAATTGTATAATTAAATTAGTACCATTAGAATGGCAGATGCATTAAAAAATATTAAAACTAATTTAATGTAATAACATGTTAAGATTTGGGGAATTTATCTTTGAAAAATTTTAAAATCACTTTTAATTAATTCAACTTCTGATTAAATATATAAAAACATTGGTTCCAAATGCATATTTCCACCTTCCAGATTTGGAAGCTTTAGGTAGAAGTATTTGCTTAACTAATCCTATCACTCTCATGCATATAATCCTTCATTATTAGTAACGATTAATTTTGTAATGACGATTGCATAATATCATAAATTAACAAATGAATAGATGTATTTTACTGTTCCTACAAGTTTTGATAGATTTTCAATTAATATTAATAATAGTTTAAACAAAATTAAATTTTATTAGGAAGAACAAATCGTTTTTATTAAAAATTTTAATTTTATAATATAATCATAAAAATTCAGAAATGACTAATATTCTCCTATTTAGTATTAAATTCTGAAAGTAAATTTTAAAGTGCTGGGATTTAATTATTATTATTTGACTGTCAAAATTTATAATTCCTATTTGATAAGTTATGGATATAACTTTTTTCAAATGTTTTTTTTACAAAACTTGAATTTATGCATTATCAATTAAATACTCTTTGTTTGTTTTTTGTAGGTAGTTGAACAGACAAATATCAAAAATATGAAATTAAAAGATGCTCTGAATGGAAGCAATGAATTAACTGAAATAATGGCAGACTTGTTTGATTGGTTGCAGAAATTAGAATCTGAGATTCCAGAAGATGGTCCTGTATCCAATTCATCTAATTTGATATCAAAAAATAAAAAAATTCAGGTATTTGTTCGTGTTATTTTGCTTTTACATCTTAAATATTTTCAGATTTCATAGTTTTTCTCTCATTCATTTAATGTGTGTAAATATTTAATGATTTGAAACTTATGACTATTTCTTACTATTTATTATTAATGTTATATTCTTGGATTTCTTTTCATAAATAGTTAAAATTTAAAAAATGAAAAAAAGAAAAAAACATTTGATGGTTTGGGTACTTTTTAGTAATTTTTTAAAACCTAAACTGGGGGAAAAAAATACTGGAAAGTCAAGATGCTACAGCAAAGTACTAAGTTGAATTATTCAAATTATTTTTCATATAGAAGAGGAAAACTGCATTTGCTTACTTTTTAGAGTAGCATTTTAATAATACTTTTGTTAATAAATTACATCATTTCAATAACAATGTGAAAAAGATTAATGTACTGTTGAATCTGATCCATCTTCAATAATATGTGATGGATTTTCCCAATTCATTTATGGTTCCCTCTTGAATCACAAATGATTTTATTGATCTAACTGTAGAGAAATTCTATTATTTGAGTCAGCAGTACCTGTATGCTATTATTTCTTCAAAATTCAGCAACCTTTTTTTTTTTTTTTACTTTAATCCTTATTTTGCCCTTCAGTTAGCTTAAATTCTAATTACTATATGTTATTAATTGATGAATTGTCTTAATATTTAATAAAACATTGCATTCAAGTTGTTATGATTAAATTGTATTGATTTTTGTACACATGACTTTTATTTTGTAACTTGATGCTTGTTTATTTATAAATTATGATTATTATTTTGTTAATTTTTTCAGTTCCTATTAAATAAAGTAGAGAAAAGGCATCAAGAATATGAAAAACTTTCATCTGCTTTTAAGAACCTATCCAATTCATCTCAACAAAAATCTTTAGAGAACTTGTCTGAAGAATTTGAAAATGTGAAATCAAAGTGGGAAGGAACAGTTTCAAAAATTAAAGAATTGTCTAAGAAATACAAGGAAATAGCTCTGAAATATAATGAATTCTGCAGTAAGTTTTTTTCATATATTTTAAATCTGATCTAATTAAATTCGTGTGTTTGCCAGAATTTGATTAAGAAATAAGGTTATCTTGATTTTTTTTTGTGTTTGTATTTTAGAGTATTTTAATTACTTGCTATAATATTAAGTATTTACTTTATTTAATTGAACTCAAATGAAGTATCATTAATTTAATTAAAATTTCATTATTATAGAATTAGTATTCTATTGATAGTACCAAATTTTAGGCATGCTGTTTCCTGTATATTAAATGAAGGATCTTTAATTATTATTTAAAAATCTTATTGGCTAACTGAAAGGCATATAGTATTTTGTTCTGCTTGTGACTCTTAAAAGAATATAATCTCTAAGCTAAAGTTTTAAGTATCACAACCAATCTATAAGCTTGATTTTCATTTGTTGTAATATCATTTATAAATTTTCTTCCTTGAAAAAGGATGGCGTTGCATTTCAGTAATAAAATGTTTTTATTAAATTTGATTGTTTTTTTAAAGATTTGGTTATGAGAGAAAATGATTGGTTAGATCGATTAGAAAAGAAGCTCAAAAGATCTCCTGAATCTGCTGCTGATGCTGAAGAAATATCTGAAAATTTAGATGTTAGTATTATCAGTTTTTTAAATAAATGATTCTTAATGATTTTTAAGTTATTAGAAAATTAATTTTCTTATTATTTTATAGGACCTGGAAAATTATTTGAGGCATCATCCATCTGATAGAATACCAAAAATTCAAAATATTGGACAATTTTTAGTTTCAAATGATGTTTTAGTAATTCCTGTAGAAAGAGATGTAAATTTAGTAACCAGGCGATTTGAAGAATTAAGCAGACAAGTAATTATATTTTCGACTTTTTAATTATTTTTTTAAAGCAACTGTTGGTTATCATTGATACTTTTAAAATGAATGTTATAAAGTGTGTGAATATTAACAATATATCCATTCTATATTGAATTTTTTATAATTTAATTCACTTTTTTATATTTGTAATGTAGAATTCAATGTTAAAAATTACTTTCTTTAATATGAACATTATCTTTTCTCAAGATATTCAATTAAATATATAATCTACATATTTTTTGTAAATTAGTTAACAGCTATTTACTTTGTTGTTATATATAATTTTTGTTCTAGAATAAAATTGTAATTAGATTAATTGTTTTTAATTGTATTTTGCATTTTCATATTTCTTTAAAGTATCACCTACTTTCCTTTAAGGGTCGAGATAGACAGCAGCTCTTAGAAAACAGCATAGCTGAAGCTCAGCAGTGTGAACGCCACATATTAACTGTCCAAGCTTGGATATCACATATTGACACTGTTTTGCAGAATAGATTAGATAATGATATCTCTTCTCAAGATGTACCTGAAGAACTTACAGTATGATAATTTTATCTAACATTTTGTTTTCTTTCATTCAAAAGAAAATGTTTGTATAACTTTTCCATAATTTTTGTTTATGTATTTTAAATTGAACATAAGATGTCATTTTCAAGATTATGCACTCTCTTTGTTTATTTTGTGTTTTGAAATATGATACTATTTTTATTTATTTTATTTTAGCAATTGGAGGCTGAATTCGCTGAAAAAGAACAAAGTATTAAATCCTTACAAGAAGATGTAGAGAATTATAGGTCTCGAGGTCGTATTGAAGCTGCTCATAGACTAGAAGAACAATTGCGTTTAGTAGAAGTAACTTTACATTTCAAATTCTAACTTTTAAAATGTTGGGCTTTAATTTTGTTTCTTTTCTTGGCTTTTTTCATAGTAAAACTATATATTAAAAAATGCTTCTTATATTAGCTTAATACTGTGTAACAGAACTAAATTTAAATTTTAAATTTCAACCTTTTTAATGATGTAATTTATTTATTTTTCTTTTCTTATTTATTTTTATTTACATTTTAAGCAATTTTATATGTATGAGATGTGTAATTCTTTCATTAAGATGAATCGGGAAAATAATTTATTATACTATAAAAAGATGCTTCATAAGTATAATTTAAATTAGACATTCTAATGAATTTAAAATTAGCAACTTTTATAACCATCAATAAAAATAAATGAAACATGAATTAAAAATGAATTATTGTCTTTTTGTTTATTTTTAAAATAATTTTATGTGTATGAGTAGTGTGGATCTTCATTGTAATGATAAAGAAGTTTCATTTTGATAAAAGAGAACATTGAATTATTTTCGGAGACTAGCATAAAATCATTTAAATTATTATTTTACTTTATTTTGAACTTATTCTATCCTTCTATTTTTAAACGTGAAATTATTTGCATTATTCTAATTTTTTTTCAGGAAAAATTTAGTGAATTACAAGAAAAATTCATCAAATTTCAAACTCCTTGTAATTTTGGAAATAAGCTTAATCACATGGGTACTATGTTAAATGAAGTAGAAGATGGGCTCAATTCATTTCAATTCTCCAGTGAAGATTCTGATTCTTCTGAAAGTCAGCTGGAGAAATGCCTGGTAATGCAAAAGAATTTTTTGATTATTTTAGTACACTCTTTTTAGTTTTGAACCAAAATTCTTTTGACCAAGTGAAACATTTTTCATCTAATTTCATCTTTAATTTACTTATAGTTTTTGTAAAATTTGTTTTTATTTAATAATTAGCTGTATTATATTTATTTAAGTAATGCACTTTCCTGTTTGCCATTTGTCTTTTTAATTTTTCTATTGAAGTGGATTTTAAATTAAAAATAAAAATTGTCAACATTTTGTTAAGTTTGTGAGTAAAAAATTTTAAAACTTCATGAAAACTACTTGATACAATACATTTTAGTTTTAATAATTTTGATATCAATTGTCTTTTGTTTGTCTTCATTAAGTGTAAGTAAAATTCTGATGGTTATGAAGTTGCTGTATGATTGTTTCATTAAAAAAAATTAAGCATTTGGAGTATTAAGGTTTATTATTTACTGCATTGGGAGCATTTTTGTTGTTTTCACTTGGATGAAATGTTCAAAAATGTTCTATATAATATTGAGTGAAGTTCTGTAAATAAAGGTCTGTATTGAAATTTTGAAAGGTTTTCAATCTATCCAAACTGTAGAAACATTTATGAATACTTTTTTTTATTTATAGCATTGTTAATTTTTTTCTGTTTCGTTTTTTTATTTCTTTATAAATATGACTGTTAATTTCAACTTGAAGTCAATTTTAACATTTTTTAAAGTTTATTTAGAAATTTCAGAACTATGTATATTTTTGAAAAAATCGCATATACTTGAATTTTAGGCCTTGAGGCCTTTTTGGTATTGACAATTAATAAGGAATTTTACCAAGAGGCATATTATTTTGAAATACTTATGGGTATATGTATATCGCTTTATAAAACATTTTGTTTTTCAATATAAATTTAACTTTAAATTTGTATAACATTGTCGTTTAATTAATTCAGGCTTCTTTTGGGATTAAAAAAACATTTCTGTTGTAGCATTTATACAAAGTTTTGAGTGAATTGAAGCCAGAACTGGAGCAATGTATACGACAAGGAAGGCAGATAGCTGGTTCAAAGCAATCTGATTTAAAAGAACGATTAGAATTCTACAAGAATCAGTACAACATTCTTGGTTCTAAGGTTTGATCAGAATTGCATATCTTGCATGGAAACATGTTTTCCAAAGTTTCCTTAGTGTTTGCATCCCAGTGGTCAAATTTGTCTTTGGTGGGCTGTCACTTTTTTTGGTAATTTGGTGTATGCAAGAAAAAGAGGAACAAACATAATTATTTAAAAACTATTTTGTGATTAGGAATCAAAGTGATCATTTATTATTGAACAAAATATCGCCAACATATGTAATCATTGGAATCAAAATTTCAAGACCTAATGCAGAAACAAGAACAATTTTATGGCTTAAAATTGATTATGCTGGCATAATAATCTTTGTTTAAGATGGTAATATGATTTTTTAAATATATTTTATTGCATTATATTAAAAATTTATAATCCAAAAGAAATATAAGGTATAAATCCATAAGAAGCAATATCAAATATCTTAAAAATGCTTATTTAAATAATTCATTGTTTTAGATGAATATCAAAAATTGATATAAACCACAATACTTAACTTTAAGAAGTGCTCTAATAATATTACTTTGGTAGTATTTTTTTGAGTTATTATTTTATAGAAACTTTTCTTATAAAATTTTCCAAAATTTATCGTTATATTATTGTTCCTCTTTTTCATCCCATTTTGTATGGTGCAAGTCTCATTGCATGTATATTTAAATTATCTTGCTGTTACAGAAATGCATTACATTAAGGCTTTGCATGCTGCATAATTAAGATTACAAAAAGAATAAAAAATAAAAGGCTTTTGCTAATGAAACTAACATACATTGGAAATGACTAGGGAAACTGGGATATCAGGTTTACAATTGTTATCATTTTCAAGATTTGGTTGTTGTGTGATCTCTAATTTTGATTAATGGCCTGACAACTCTTTTGGTTGTTGATAATGCTTTGCCTGTTAAATGTCCATTATATTTAGTTTTTATCAAATTAATGTTATGATTTTAGCAAGATTTATTTGTTTTTGTTTTTAATATTTCTTAGTTTTCAGGTACTGTGATTATTCTTGGAATTAAAAGTAAGATTTTTTTAGGTTACTGAAGCAAGAACTGCTCTTGAAAATGCTGTTAAAAAAGAAAGTAATTTAGAAGCTGAAATTTTTCATTATCAAGAATGGCTTCATGCTGCTCGGATGGACGCTGATAAAACAGCGCCAGAAAAAACAAAGAATGTTAGTGAAATGGAGGTTCAACTATGTAATGTGAGTGAATTAATAATAATAATTGTTTGATAATGTTCATCTGTAAACTAATTTTTATTTTATTTTCACATTTAGGTTTTTAATTTCAATACATTATTGTAATCTTGTAGGAAAATTATCTTAGATTTTCTGCATAATTCAATATTACCTAGGACTAAATTAGCTTTTAGATTTCAGTAGATAGTGATACTAAGAATTTGTTCTTCAATAAGCTGTTTTAATCCATATGTATAACTAAAAATTGTTTTGTAAGGTTATTGGTAAAAAGTATGTGATTAGTTAAAAAATGCAATCAAAATCTTTTGATATATTCAAATTATGAAAACTTTATTTATTTTATTAAAGTTTTATGAATCTTTCATTAATCTCAACAAATATTAACATTTTATCAATATTTCTTAAAGGCTTTTAATGGCATTATTGTATATTTAGCTGTAGTGTACTTTCTTATTGTCTAAAAAATGATATAAATAATATGTTGACTTAAATACAGAATGATTAAAAAAGACTTTTTAAAATTACTATTTTACATCATTCAATTTTTGATTAACAGTTGTGAAAAAAAGTAAAATTCAGTTAAACTTATTCAAAATTTTCAATAATATATCTATTCATACTATATAATACTTTCCTTAATATAAATAATATTCCATAGGATATACTTTCGGAGGTAAGAAATAAAAAGAACCTTTTGGACAGTTTATTAGAGAGAGCCAAAAATTCAGATGAGTCTTCCGAAGAAAGTATAATGGAACTGCAACATGAATATTCAATGTTTGAACAGAAATTAATGAAGCGTATTGAAACTCTAAAGGTATCAATATTTATTTCGATATTTTTTTTGAAAGATTCTTGATCATATGCAAATTTCTTTTGGCTTTGTTCTTCCTTTTATCCTTTTTTGAGCTGTCAGTAAATCTTGCTGCCTCTGTCTGATTCATCTTTCATATGCTATATTTCCTCTCCTCCTATTTTTAAAACAGGGTGCGAGTAAAGAATATTCCAAAGACTTCTTTCAGTCTTTAGCCGAAATGAAAAATTGGTTACAGTCAGCTGCAAATTTTGTGTATAATTTTGAGAAGCTGTCCCATAAACAGAAATTGTCTGAGTCTCAACAAGAAAGGCTTAAGGTTTGTGTATTTTTTGGGGAATGTTACATATTTCACCTGCTTTTTGCTTTTGCTTCACTTCTAATGCATGAAATTAGATGCACACATGTTTAACATTTTGTTATTTGAAACAAATATTATATATTGCTTTACTTTAAATATATAAGCAAAAAATGTCACTATAATTATGAAGCTTTAGCTTAATAGACTTTTACAAATCTAATTCATATTATTAATTACTGCAAAAAGATTTGTTTAAATCTATTCTGCACTTTCTGAAAATATTTAAAGTTAGATTAAGATATGAGCAAATTTGTGTGGACTAGATGATGTTTTAAGAATGTGGGGTTATAATATTATTAATTATAAAAAAATTAATAAAAACTAATGAATTGCCAGAAAAATCAGTTTGACATATTAAATTGCATGCTCTATTTAATTAGTATTAATTTCTTTAATTTGTTAAATGTAAATTTGCTAATTTCTTTCTAATTTCAATCACTGTGAGACTCTATATTTTGATATTTTCCTCAATTTTAGCATTTGCAAGAAGAATTAGTCAGCATAGAACAGAAGAAAAATGAATTGATTAAAGCTAGTAATCAAATGGGAAAACTTAAAGAAAAGTTTGCTGTGAAACCTGAACTTGTTGAAGTAGAAGAAAAATTTGAAATTTTATCTAGTAAAATTCAAGTGAGTTTCTCATCCCTGTACTTTTTTTTTTGGTCTAAAATGTTTATATTTGTGGTTTTGTTCAGTAAATATTAAGGAATGACAGATTATCAAAATATGGGCTGTTGCAAAGAAAGATATCAATAGGCCAATATAACAACAAATAGTACGAACAATTATTTATAAATGTCCTAATTGCACCTTAATTTTTCAAAAATGGATATATCAAACTACATTTTGACAACAAAATCAAAAAGTGGAGGGGGGAAAATTAGACCTGCCCATTTATTTTTATTTTTTTAACCTAACGATTGTCATGTAATCATTTAATTATATGATCTAAAATGTCTAAATTTGATTTATGTCTTTATGAGCCGCCTTTAGTGACCAGCTGGGTTTGCCAATCTTACTGTTGTTTTAAATTATATGTAACTTACTGTTGTTTTATTGTAATTATATCTTACTGTTGTTTTAAATTGTATGTTTTAATTTATATTATATATTTTATGTAACATCATTGTCAATTAAATTATTATGTGATTCGTCATTGTCAATTAAATACTTAATGTAACTTGTGTTTTAATGGCTACTTCATCAAAAAATTTTAAGATTCAAATTTTGATAGCCATATAATTCACTCATGCAGTTAGTTAGTTATAAAGGCTTTAAGCCTGTAATATTCTATATGTGTCTTTAATTGTCAGTCTGCTCTTGCAAAATTTCAATTTTAAATTAAAGTGGAAATAATTAAACTGCAAATTGAAATAAAAACTTTTTTTTTTTTTACCAAAACTAAGCATTTAAAAAAATTTAAGTAAAAGAGAATCATTTCATGTACTACTGAATAATCACTATAATTATTGTAATATTTCAAGAAATTCAACAAAAATTACTTAGATTCATCATAGAATTCAGGTTTTAGTTTTACTTTCAAAAGGATTTAAATGACGCAAATAATATATTTTATTTTATTTTGGCTTATAAACATAATTAAAAAAATTATCTCTAAATTTTATACATTTTTTAGTTCTAAGAAATCATATTCTACAAAATACTCCTAGCACATTAATTTTCAAATAAATAAAAGAAGGTTTCTTTTTGCCAAAATGTAGTTTATTTCATTAAATGATGTTACTTCTAATGTACTGTTGTCTTTGATGCTTAATAGTCTTAATACTGATTTTTTCATAAACAATTTTCGATAGATATGAATATGTATGACAAAATGTTGTTTAATAAAATTTATTCTACAAAAACTTTTATTAGGATTCATTTTTGAAGGTAAAAATGTATTATACATTCATTTACGGAGAAAGATGCATTATTTTTCATATATGTTTAATGAAGGAGTACAAAGCTCATAGATATTTTCTTTTTAATGAATATAGAATTTAGTTACTAATCAAGAGATTGATGTGAAGCGTGCTACAATAGAGCAACTGAGGGCATCTCCTGTTCAGCTTCCTACCTCTGAACCTGGTTCTCCTAAAATTGAAGAAATTGGACTGAAGATTAGAAGGCTTAGTTCAGCTCTTGATGAACTGGGTTCATTATCTACAAATAAAACAAATATAAACAATTTTGATTCCTCTTCTCAATTAAAAGAAGAACTCAAAGTAAGTTAAATCGACTATTGATAATTCTTAATTGTAAACATATAGTTTGACTTCACAAATTCTTGATTTTGATTGTTTGTTTGAATTATATTCTGTATTTTATATTAAAAATTTATTTTCATATATATTTTGTTTCAGATACAAATTTTTTTGAGGTTCAAATTTTAATTATTTTATGTCAAAAAGTTTTCATTATAATTGTTTAAATATTATGTACTATATGTTGGAATAAAGTTAAATGTTGATATAACTTTAAGAAATATAATTATTTTAACCTTTCCCTTTTCTGGTGCTTTAATTTTCTTTTGTATGCACACTTCAAAATTAAAAGCATATATTTCAAAAATAATGTTAGAGCAATTTGATTCTTGTTTTTAATTTGTATTTTTCATGCATATTTGAATTCTTATTAAAATCGTGCATTTATTCATATATTGTTTTGCATTTTAAACTCTAATTTTAGTATTTAATAAAGTTTTATGAAAATATTTTTTAAGTATTAGAGCAGTCAATTATAGTATAAATAACATGAAATAGCAAAAAGTAAAAAAATGCTTCTGTTATTCAGAAACGTCTTAGAGAATAATAAACATAATTTTAAATGACAAGATTTGAGGAAAAGAGGGAAATTAAGTTTCTGTTTCTTTTTTTAAAAGGTTAAATTTTACTTTAATACAGATTATTAATCTAAATTTTATATTTATATACTGCACATTTTAGCAATTACATTCTTAATAGGTACCTCGAAATTGTGTAGCTATTAGAAATTTCATATCTCAACATTTATCTAATGATTTTTTTCATTTTTTATTACAATTTTTTTATAACTACTAATTGATTCTTTATCATTAGTAATGCTGAAATAATTATCATAATTTCAATAATATTTCAAATAATAATACATTACTTAATTGGATACCACATAAATTTTGTAATATTGTTAAATAAGTAAAATAATTTGTCAGTACTTTATTGATTTGAACTTTGTGATTGTTATGGCTTATGATGTACTTTTGAACATACAACAAGAATTTATTATCAATAATTTAAAAGAGATTTGAGAATATAAATGGTATTTTCAGTAGCTACTTTACCACAGAGACACTCAGTGGTTTAATTTGATTAATTTTTTTAAAAACCGAGACATTATATTGAAGCCCCACACACTTTTTGAACTCTAACTCTAGGTGATTTATTTTTGTGGATATACACAAATGTTTGTAGTTCAAGACTGACAACAACTAGTAGAGAACATTTATTAAAATAGAAAATATCCTATTGACATTGGATATGCTTATGGCTGTTTCCAGTTTTATTGATGGGTTCTATCAGCAGCATCTGGACAATAATGTGCATCACTGGAAAGATATTTGATGTTTTACAGAATTCTGAAATTAATTTCAGCTATAAATCTTAATGTATGCTATAAATAATTTATGCATGCTGTTAAGTGTGGATATATTTTGAAGATATTCTGAAATGCAATTATTCTATGTAAAATAAGTAATCTTCATTATTCACGTTATTGCATACCAGGCCATAATATCATTTTGCTTTCATTAGAAATTAATGAATGTTGTATTTATTATGTATGATTTTTATTAAGCATATCTTAGCTATTGTATTTTAAAGTTTCTGTTAAATTATAAAGTACATAATTTAAAACGTAACAAAATATCAACTATATTTAATAGGCTTTGACTGAGAGTGTTACAACTGTTGAAGAGGATATGAACCAGCTTAGAAGTGAATGGCAAGCTCACAGCAATAGAGAAGACTCTTCAACAGCAAGATTAAACCATCAAATGAAAGAGTTAACTGATAAATATATGAATATAACTGAAAAGGTTGAGACACAATGTCAAAAATTGAATGGCAAAATTGATCATTGGTCCGATCTTGAGAGAAAACATGAGAATCTTTCAGATCGCTTACAGTATCTCCTTTCAAATTTCAAAGACATAGAAAAAGCACCTGTTAGTCGACAAAAGGTATGAAAATAATTTTTCAAGTAATTATTTGATGTCTTTTTTTTTGTACAAATGTTGTTTTTTCCAAAAAGAGATTTTAATGATCAAAAAATAATTTTTTGGTTATAAATTTATCCTTTCCTTCCTCTATTTGTTAATATACATCATAAATATTTGTTTTTATTTGCATCATAAATTTGTTTTTAGTATCTCTATCTAATTTCAAAAGCATGTGTAGGTAAATCAAATGACTCATTATTATTTTTTAAAAAAGAAAAAAAAATTCTATTAACTTTTTCTTAACTAAAATAATCTATTTTATCAGTTATAATTTTGATAAAATATATCTTAACTAATTGCAATAACAAAATTTGTTAAAAAATAATTAATTTATTGTTCTGCTTTATAGTTTAAGAAGTTTTTGCCTCTTTGGCTTATTTTAGCTTATTATATGTGTATGTATATATATATATATATATATATATATATATATAAAATATATATATATATGTATATATATATATGTATGTATGTGTGTGTGTGTGCTTAATTTTTTTTTTAAATAAAGAATTTCAATATTTATGTATTCCATAAATCTGGAAAAGCTTCTTTGCAAATGAATTTATTTTTTGTTTATTTTTTTTGAATTGGACACTAGTTTTTGTCTTTTGACTCTAAATTTATTTTAAGTGTCCTCTGTTTGTAAAACGTATTGATGCATAGTTAAAATTATTGAATACATTTATAATTTTTTTTCTTGTTATGATAATAACAGTGCATGGTTCATTTATTTAATAGCTTAACATTTCACATGATGGAGTATTTTTCGTTATTAAGTGTGTAATTAACCGATTAAATGTATGTTTATTAGGCTTTAGAAGATGAAGCTAAAAATTTACAAAATGAATTTGAGAATCTACAGCAAGAAGTTACTGAAATTGGGGCCTCCAAAACACTTCTGCAAAAATTGCTAAGGGAGTCTACGACACATCTGGCTGGATTAAGCATTAGGTTGGATGAATTAGAAACTTTGAAACAGAAATCTGTGAAAACAGCTTTAACACAAACTGATAAGAATCAAGTCATTGTTTTGGAAACATCTAGTTATGCTATTGTACCTGATTTTATTGCAAAAGTAAATAAAGTTAGAGAGGCTGTTGCTGCAGTTAATAGGCAATTACATCAACCTGAGCTAGCTGGAAAGGATTTCGAAGATTTTGGCAGACAAGAAAGTTCATTAAAAGTGAGATTTTCGTATTTTGATGTCAGTTTTATTCGATGCAAGTTTTAACTATAAAAAATAAATAATTTTAAGCATTTTTATTTTTTACTTATTGAATAGTTTTATCCTTTTCAGATATTATTTGTGAAGATTTTTAAAGTTAATTTAATTTGTAAATTAAGTTAATTGTGATAATTTTTATAATTAGCATTGTCTATGAAGTCTTGAATAATTATTCAGATCACCCAAGAATCTTTGGAATGCATTGTATTAACATTGTAAATTATGTAGTTTATTTGATTTGTTTTATTGAAAATTAAAGATATTTACAGAAAAGATTTTAGAGTATTCATTAACATTTTTATGCTATTTAAAAATCTGTTTTTATTGATGAAACGTTAATTTTTGATGTAATATTTTCAGGGTATCAAAGATGGCATGAATGCTTTAAAACCAAATGTTGAGTTAGTATTTGCAGAAAAGGAAAATGTTTTAAAAAAAGCTTCTAAGGCAGATGCTGCACAGATAGAACGTGTATCTGAAAAGTTGAATGAAGAGTGGAACAAATTAAATACTTCTTATGAAGAAAGATATAAGTAAGGGCTCATTCCACTCTCAAAATATATATCTATTTAATTAGATAATATTAATTTAAAATGCATGACATATATCATGCATTTCTATTTCTTATTTGGAAATTTAGAGCTATAATTGTAATATTTGGATCTATATTCAATCTTGAAGTCTGGTCAGACATTTTGTTCTGTTCAGACTCTTATTGATATTTTAATTTTGGAAAACATAATTACAAAGAGCTGAATATTAGTGACCGAATATTATACCTGACCAGATTTTCTTACAAATAATAAAAATGGTTAATAGTTTCACTGCTTTCGTCGAAAAGTTGTATACGTATTTTTTAACAAACATATTTATTTTAGAAAGAATTTATTTTCATTATTTAAGAATTAATACTGTTAAAATGCTAATAAAAAATCTTGATCTGATTTTGGTTAATTATTAAATATCCATAATTTTGTAGAATTTCTTTCACTATTATATTTGAGATCTTAAAAAAAAGGGACATTAAAGTTTTACATAAAATGAATTTATTTCTGTTTTTAGAAAATGTGGATGAATCTAAACTAAGAAAATTTGGAATCTTTCTATTTCCTTAAAACAAATAAAATATGACCATTATTTAAAAATAATTGTGAAAAATTATATTTAATAATTCAATAGCTACTATTCAAGTAATAAATTGCAAATTTCTCTGAAATTTTTTTTGTTTATCTATGAAATTTTTGGTAGCTGATAGTTTCTGCAATAACTATAACCTAATCTAAGTAATTTGTAACTTTATCATATGATAATTAGAAATTTCTTATTAATGTCTAATAAGAAATGATAATTGTTAGATAAAATTCATACAAAAATCTGTTTTATATTGTTCTGTATGGTACAAAAAGAGACTGAAGTATATTTATGTTCGATTTTAGAATAGGTTGTAGATTATCACTTATCTGAGAGAATGTGTCAGGTATATTTAAAAAAAAAAGTACAACTGGAAATGATTTCTCTATATTTTAGAACAATTTTTCTTACTTCCAATACATTACTTATTTTAATAGTTACATTGCTTATTAAATAGTTTAACAGTTTATTTGAAATCTTTGTAATACTTTGGACTACTAATCAGTTGTATTTACTTATAAAGATGTTTTCTCATATTCATTGAAAAAATACATTTTTCTGCTTTTTTTGTTTGTTTGATAGAAAAACGATTTTGTGCACTAATTAAAATCTTATTTTTGAAAACAAAATTATATGACTTAGGAGTATAATGAAAACATATGTAAAATTTTTTAGTCGAAAAATGTTTTGCTTTCTAAAAATCAAAACATTTCAAACAATATTTTGTTTCATTCTTAATTTTCAAATTATCATTACTACTCTCCCTCTTCCATGAAGCACATTTTTCTTTTCTTTTCATCAAATATGAATAGAATCTTACTTTGCCTACTCTGGAAGTAATAGTGTATTGCTTTTTTAAATAAAATTTTTTATTTATTGCATTAATTATTTCTACCTTCAATTATATTTTTTTCAGAAAATGGCAAAAATCAAGCTCTATATGGCAAGGTTTTGAAAGTGATCTTCGTAGTATGACATCATGGCTTGTTAGTTCTGAAACAATTTTGGCTCATAGTAGATTGCAGAATGGAGATTTAGATTATGAAAGGGCAAGAATGCATCAAGAGGTAATTTGGAATTAATTTAATTTTAAATTTTCAATATTAAGTGTTTATAATTAAAGAGTAAAAACTTTTCATCATGTATTTAAAATTTCTTCATTATAGCATTCTAAATAAGATTCCTCTTTTAAAATGTTTTTTATTAATGATTTTCTCTCTTTAAACGTTGTTAAGGTAAATATTCAGTTTATTTCTTCCTTTATCTTACAATTATTGCTATTATTATTTTAGATGTTACAAAAACAAGTTAGTGAAAAAATGGCTATCATGGAGGGTATAAATGTGACTGGTCAAAAAGTGTTGGATCAATGTTCTGCACCAGATGCCATCCTTTTACAAGAACAGTTGGATTCTTTAAACAAACGATGGAAAACTCTTGTAGCTGAATTGGCAGCTAGAAAGGCTAAGTATGAATGAATACTTTATTGTACATTTATAAGTAATTTTTTTCTTTTTATAATAGTGTGTTAATATTTTATTTATTTAATGTTAGAATGCTTTTCTCACTTAATTCTAGAAAGAAGCAAGAAAATATTTTATGAGGTTAATGTATAACTAAATCATTTGTTTGTTTATGAATTTGAATAGATATATTATTTAGGAGCATGATCATTTATATACTTAAGGCATTTGCAATTGCTTAGTTTTTTGCAGACAGCCATGTATTTTTGCTATTTTTATTGGATAAAAAAAGATTTTTTCCCTTGTTGTTTAAGCAATAAAAGAGAGCAATAAATCCAAAATAACCTTCAAATAAGTGGCATTATTCTCTATGCATAAGATATGAGCTATATTATTTCATTTATTGCTGGATTGAATGGTTGGATGAAATAAGTTATTTAATATTGATTTGGGTGGGCTGAAATTATTATGTTTTCTCTAGAAAACAGATAAAAAAAAAGAGTGAAATATTTTTTTGTTTGTATGTTTCTTTCAATATGATCAAAATTTATTCTAAGGCTTCTGAGGAGATAGAAGTATTATTTATGGGATGGTAAGAGAAGCATTTTTTTAAATTATGCATTAGAGCAGTTAATTTACTATTGAGATGAATTTGGGGGATAAATTTCTTTCTATAGAAAACCAAAGCAGTTCTTAAAATTTAAACATTTGCCTCTAGTTTATGTGTTGATATTCCCACTGGAACTGATGATAAATTCTTTTATTTATACTTATTTAAAATAATATTTTTGCTTCATTTAATATTTTTATGATTTTATAATAATTTTCTATCAAGTAAATTAACTTATATTTCAATATGAATGTAGACTTGATGAAGATAAATCTACATTGGCTGTAGTTAAAGATGAAATGGAAGATCTTACTTCATGGCTGAAGGAAACTGAAACATTATTATGTGGAACACCTCGTACTACTGATTTGGCCAATGCAAAAGTGTTACTTGGAAAACTTAAGGTATGTTTTATTTGATATGATGATTTAGTACTCATTCTTCGGAAGAGTTTCTTGAATTTTAAATTAATGATATTTCTTCATTTTTATGTAGGAACATGAACAAGATATTCCAAGCCGTAGAAGTAGTCTTTTAACTATAATGTTAGCTGGTTCTTTAGTCAATGTGGAAGATGTTGAAGCATTAGAACAACGTTATGCTAAGGTATTTAATGTTGCCTTTTATTCTGTAATATATATAATCAATCTATATTATTTTGAATACAGTCATTGTTTTGTGAAATATTTGATTTACACATGATAAATTAAGTAATGGTAGTGATACAAAGGTAGTGGTTAATTAAGTAAAATATCAATATGGTATTAAAAATAGTATTCTTTTTAAAAAAAAAACCAAATTTTTAATCTATAACCACTATACAAGGTAGAAGACATTTGTGCTTCGAAAGTAATTTTTTTTTGTAGTTTTAAGGATAAGCATTTATATATTTCTTAACAACGCTGATAATTTTGAGAATGACATGTACTCAGAAGTTTGTTACCTTAAAAATTTATGCCTGTAGTATTTACATAATAATTTGGTTTCCTTACTTGTTATGGACCTTTAAACAGTTAGGCTGAGATAGGGAGTTAAATTAACAAGAGAAATTTAAAAATTGCAAATAAATATTATTTATCATTCTTTATCTACAAACTTTAATTTGATGTTTGGTGGTATTTGTAATTCAAATTTATGTATTTTATTTGTTTTATAAGAATAATTTCTAAAGTGATCTGATGTTAGAATTTTTTTTCAGACATTGATAAATTACCAGATTAAGAAACGATATCATTGAAGATTTGCCATCCATTTTTAGTTGATTACATTGGAATAAATTTTGATACATATATTTAGTAGAATAATTTAAAGATGAATTGCTAATCTAAACTTGGTTCTTATTTTTTAATATTATGGTTTAGTATTCTAGAATATTTCTGCTAATTGCTATGATATAGTCTTGAAATGAGACTTTTATGCAATAACTGTTTGATCAATTTGAAAGATCTGTCCTCATAGTTTTTGAACTGTTTAGATACTAAAAATTTTACTATATTTATTTGGTTATCACATTTGATTAATAGATCTAGTAAAGGATGTATTTTCCTTGAATATTATATATATATATATAATTTTTCCCTCAATTAGGTCACTGGTCTTTTACCAGATAGACGCCAAAATTTAGAAACATATGTGAATGGTTTATCAAAATTTCAAGAAGAAGCAATAACAGAAAGTGAATGGCTGAAGGATTCTAGAAAAAAATTAGAAGATCGTCTTGCCTTATATAGTGCTGGGAGAACCGTTTCTGATCCTTCAGATGTAAGTTAAAACTTTTAAAATCTAATTATTTGTTAATAAAATTACAAAAAAATTTTGGAATTTTTGCCATGTAATTCTGTATTTTTCGATTAAAATTTTTTAATGATCCTGAATGAAGAATATTTGCAAAACAACCATACAAAACTTTAAAAAAGAGAGAAGTGTTATTGTGAGAATATATTGTATTGATGCATTATTATTATTTTAATTTTATAAGTCTATAACATTTTTTTTTTCTGTTAATAAATTAAAAAGTGTTGTTTAAAGATATGATGATATTGTACTAATTTTTTGTTTCCTGTTAATCAAAATTATTGTATCAAATGAGCACATCATTGACACCCCCCTTTATCTGTTTATATTTATTTTTAATCTTTTTTCTTTTTTATTCGATATTTATTAAAAGAATTATAATTATTCCATGAAAGTAAAAATAAAATTTAAATTTTGCTGAATGAATAATGTAACTAAAAGAAGCTGCAATAAAATTTTTTCTTTTTCTTTTTTCCTGAATTTGTAGTAAGCTCAGGGTTTTTTTTTCTCCCCTTAGAGTTCTGATACATATACTAGAGTTATTGCAATTAATATTTTTCTTACCTTTTACCCTGTTAATTAAAGAAGTAATGCTATATATTAAATGCATTTAAAAGTAATTCTGTAATTCCAATATTCTGGATTAGTTATTTTAAATTAAAATTATTTATTAAAAAAATGAACAGTCTAGATAAACAGTTATGTTTATTATTTTAGGTAACAAAAGAAGATGTTACTGCTCATCATAAAACAGTTTCAAAACTTGTTCAGCAGCAAAATGAACTGGAATGTGCTGCTCAGAAATCATCTCTAATTTTGTCCCCATCTGTTAAAAGAACTGCTAGTAGTTTGGCTTCAGAGTGGGCATGCTTAACTCAAGTTTTAAAAAAATTGCGTCCATATGAAAGATGCCCTTCTCCTGTCAATTTAGATCTCATTCCTGCTTCATCGTCAAATTCAGCTATCATTGAAGGTTTGTTCGATTAAGACTTTTATATTTTTATTTTCTTGAAAAAAATATTAAATAGTAACATTTTTGCTGTATGCTGTCTCATTAACAATTTTTGTGGAGAGTACTGATTATCGCAAAGATTTATAATTTCATTTATGAATTTTCAATGTTATAAATTTCTACATTTTTTTTTGTCACTGGTTTAGAAAATTTTGAAAATATACATACCTTTTATTTTATTTTGATTTTATAAATATGGTATTACCTTGCCTCTATTATTGTATCAATTTTACAACAATTAAATTTTTAGTAATATTATATGAAACGTTCCATTCATTTACTTATTTTAATTATTAGCTAGAAGATCTCGACTTACTTTTGGTGGCACACTTCCCACTAGTGGTCCTGGCAAAATCTGGGCAGACCAACTTTGTGAACTGCAGGATTGGCTTGAGAGCCAAGATTTGAATCTGCAAATGCAAGTAGTTGATGTTACTGATGAGAATGCTATTGTATCTGTTATTGAGAAAGTTCAGGTGAGTTTTTTTCTCTTAGTATTTATTATATATTTTCTGGGAGAGGAAACAGGTGATGGGATTAACAACTTGCGACTCTTATTGTCTTCATGATATAGAAAAGACACCGTTTTTCAATTTTTTTAACAAATTTTTACTAAGTTTATGACCAAGCAGTGATGCAGTTATAACAGAAAGTCTAAAAAGAGAGAGTTAAAAAACACAATCTGAATTTACAATCATCTCATGGGAATTTTCTCTAAATTTTAGCTGAGTTAAATATTATTTTACTTCCATATAAACTGACATATAGATATAGAAAAACCTACTCAACTCAAAATTTAAAATAAAATATGAATTCAACTGTGTTGCAATTTAATTTTCCGAGGAACACTGATAAATTTAAATTTATATGTATGTTCTAAAAATCTGTTTGAAGATTTTTTTAATAAATGGGGGCAGGAATTAAAAATAAATAAGTAAATAAAAATAAACTGATGGTTTTTTTTATATTTTAAAGAATGATTTTGAATATTTATACTATATGCAAATATGAAGATATTATATTTAAAAGGATTTAAAAAATACTTTTTAAATTATACTTTTTCTGTCTTGAATTTGTGTGTTAGCAAGTTTATTTTTATTTTACTGGCTTAGTTTCACCAGCAGGTAGTTGTTATCTTTTTTGTAATTTGATTCAATGAGTGTATTATGGCATTATTTATTCTGTTCTGAAGAATTTGCATTACTGATTTCTTGTCCACCTTAAGCCTGATGTTTTAGTTAAATTCAAGAAGCAAAAAATTCAAGCTGAATGATAAAAAAAGTGATTTAATTATAAAACAATAAAAACAAACAAGCATGTTTTAAGAAATATACCTTCTTTTTATATTTTATAAATACAAAAAAAAAAAAAAAAAATTCTCTTCTAAATGTTCAAATATAAATTGTTTGCATGCATTGATTTTTGTGGTTGATTAGCTGGTTGTAAAAAAAAATATCAGCCTTCTTTAAAAATGTTTTCAAACATCTTTTTGTTTGTTTATTTAGTTTTAGATTTATAATGAGACTTCTGATTGTGAAGAAATTTAAATTATAGACAAATTTGAATGCAAAAGATATCACTATTTTTCTATGTAGATTGTTCAATGTTACTTTGGGTTGCTAACTCATATTGTGGGAGATAATTAAAAGGAAAATTACATGAGATAAGAGGAATGGGTATGGTGGTGGAAGAAAAAATTAAATAATATTTTTTAATGCTCTTTTATTGGTATTTTTACTGTTATTTTCTCAGATTTTTTGCTTATCTGAAATTTTTGTTCATTTCAATTGATTCATTGAAATTTTAATGAGAAATAACTTGAGTAAAAAAAAAATATGTATCATATGCAATAAAACTGGCATATGTCACCATGAGAGGTAAATATTTATTGAACATGATATATCCGGAATATATCGTGTTCGTTTCTGTCCTATACTACCTTAGTTTTCTTGTTTATATAATGCTGTAATGGCTGATATAAAAACATCATTTATATTTTTGTCTTCATATGGCATTATTAATATGGAGTAATAATACTGCTGAAAAGAAATTGTGTAATTAATAACTATTTGTATCTTATCAAAAATCTAACACAATTAGAAGTGTCATTTTCATTGCTGCTTCTGTAGTCTTTTGGAAGTTAATAATGAAAACTTAAAGAAATAGTTTCAAATTTTTTAAAAAAAAATTTAGCTGTTGTAACCCAATATACTCATTAGTTTAATTGGAAAAACATGGCAATTAAAAAATATAAAATTTGTTCTTGTGTTTTACTAGAATACATTTTCATGCATCCAACTAAGGATTGCATATCATTTGAGTGAGGACTCATTTAAAATAACTAAGCTTTCATAAAAGTTATGCATCTTTCCTTTAAACTTGCCTTTATTTATTCATGATAAACTTGTGATATAGAATCATGCACAATATCAGAGTGAATAAATGGATATGTATTAGTCTTTTCTTTAGATAGGGATTTGTGAGGATAAGTGTGCAAAAGCAATAGTCAAAATAATTTCTTAAGTCTTTGTGGATAGGATTAAATATGAATATTGACACATAATTGATTCTGAATTTTGAATCTGCCAGGAAAAAAATATCAGAAAAAAATACAAAACTGTTCACAATTAACTTCTGGCTTAGAATCATGCACAATGCCAAAGTGAAAAGACAAATGTGTATTCTGATAACTTAGGTTTGGGTTTGTCAGTCCGTATATAAATGATATCTAAAGGTAATTTTTCTGCAAGGAAAAAAAACTTTTAATGTTACAATATATTTACATCTAAGTTACACTGTAAATTATATATAAATGTTTTTAACTGTCTGGTAATATACATGAGATTTCTTGCACAATTTCCATGAGTTAATTTGTGAAAATCAAATTGAGATATTGATAACTGGATAATTTATCTTTTAGTGATGTACAATTGTGCAAGGCATTGTAAGAAATTGTTAACAGATTTTTAGACATATGTGAACTCTAATTGCAAGTACTGAAATCTATTGGTTTTTTGTATTATCACTAATTAAATTTATGCTATGATGTGCTACCAATTGAGTGTATATATTTAAAAAAAATGTGTTGTGCACATGTCATGCCACATAGCTTTATTCATCATATTTAACAATGACCTCAGATAACTTTATATGTAATTTCATTTACTTAGTGAATGAATGAATTTACTTTAATTAAATATAGTGGAATACCCTTTTTAATTAAACAATAAACTGAAAGCTGCTTAAAATATGAAAATGTAGGATTGGAAACATTCATACTGTAAATATCTGACTTAGAAATATTCAACTTAATTTTTTTTTCTAGTATCTGCCACAAAAGAAGATACTTTTTTCTAGAAGAAATAATAACCTTTCCATGTTTTGTTTATGTTGAGCCATTGCTTCCATGTCCAACATGTTTTATTCCATTTAATTGCAATTTTTTTGTGGAGTTCAAGATTGGTGCATTTTTATTACTATCATTGACTGGGTGTTATTAAATTGATCATAAAAATTTATAATTTTAAAATAATTTCTAATTTCTAATTTTTTTTAAATATTTGTATATTAGAATAATTAAATGTGTTTCTCAACTTTGCTGAGGCTTGCTTATAAAATTTTATGAGCTGAATAATTTTTTTTCAGTTCTTCAAGAAATTTTATTTTAAATATATGTATGTTATTTTGTAAACATTGATTACAAATGTATATATTCTATTTTTAGAAGAATTAAATTTATTTCAATAATGGTGGATATTTCCACTTTAGTTCCAAAGACAAATAATACTGAAACATGTATATTTCTTCCTATATTGGTGAAAATACACATTAAAAGTAATTAGACATTAATATAATGCATCTAGTTATATGAAAAAATGCTGTTCTACTATTATCAATTTTTCTTTTTTTTTTTTAAGTTTGTTGTGATATTGTTCAATTGAGATGAATTTGATGATGCCACACTTAAATATTATAGAACTATTTCTTGAATAAAATAAAGGTTGCAGGGATTTGACAAACTCAATTTGGCTATTCTTGTAAAGAAGTGATTCTCTAAAATTGAAATGATTATTATATACCGTATGTCCATAAAATTATTTTCTCTGTTAAGAGGCATTTACAGCTAAAACTAATTAATAGAATGATTTTAATTTTTTTTGTACAAAAGATTAAAGAAAACTTTATTAAAAAATTACTGATATGACCAATGTCATACCGTAAGTACGGAAGCAATCGCAATGAAAGCACGGAAAATGGAATTTGAAAAATTTAATGGTGTTCAATAAAAGGTGCACACACTGTAAAACTATTTTTACAGAATAGCCACCTTTTATTAATTGATATTAAAGGTTTCTGACTTATGTTGGACATTTTTGTATTTGTTTCTGCTGCAGACAAGATAGTGCATTCTGGATATATTTTGAAACAATGTTTCACAAAAGTTCTTCTGTCACGTTGTCTTGTTTAAATCTGCAGAGTCTGCATTGTCAAAATTTGTATAAATCTGCTGAGTACAATGTTCTTAATCTTTTTTATTTATTTATTTTTTTTAGTAAAAATATTGCACTGTGAAAAATACAATAAAACAATTTTTTTCTGACAAAAAAAAAAATCTTTCCTTTATGACCAGCTTCTGTATTGTACATTGTAAGATTGTTAGCCAAAATATTCTTGGTAATATGCATTTGGATTTTGAGGCTCTGAATATGGAATGGGACCTTCAATAAAAAAATTAAGGGTGTGTTTTCTTTTTGAAACTTTCTTGGATACTATCTAATAAAAATGTTATTTCCCTTTCCCTACATGAAATTTTGTATTGCTGTGAGGACATGAGTGCTCAGATTTTTATTTTTAGAGTCTCGCCCATGAGAATTTAGTGCTTCTCATTACAATAAACATAACTGAATATCCATTTTAAGTACATTTTTTCTTTGACCGTTGAAGTCGATATTAGATACTAATATACAATTGTTGTAACAAGATCCATCAGAAATTTCATTTATTTAAACTGTTATGTTTTCGAGTTATCGCTTTTACAATTATGTAAAAGTACAGGCTTGCATTGAGCCAACGCTATGACGGATTTAATTTCAAATCTGATTAGGTCCTGCATTTTAGATATCAAAATCGTATTACTAAATTTTATTTATCTAAATCGTTGTGATTTTGAGTAATCGCATTCACTTGTAGACAAAGCCGACGTCCTGGCATAGGGATAGCGCGTCTTTCCTGTGATCTGGGTTCTAATCTCGGTTCGCTTATGGTTCTTCTTTACCTGTTCTATCTGCGAGACATGTGAATGTGCTCCCCCCTTTGTAGAAACTGTTGTCCAAGTGAATGTGGTACGTGAGTAGCTAATCGTACTCTCGTCCCTAGGTGTCGTTACTGAAAAAACAAGAGACTTAAAAACTTCGGATTAAATTCTCTAAATTACAACACCAACACTTGTAGACAAAAGTACAGATCAGCAAATGGTAATATCTTGACATATTTAATTCAAAATTTAGAACGTCCATATCCATATTTTAGATTCTGAATCTTTATACTAATTTTGTCCTACTTTGCTTTTGTGTTTTTTCCCTTTATTTCAAGCAATGCAATTGACATCCTGAGCGGACTTAGTTCAAAATTTTATAAAAGTCTACAAATTTGACGTTAGGTATATTAGAATCGTTTATCAAATTTTGTCTGACTATGTCAAAACTCAGCGAGGGATTTATTGTGCTTACAGAGCAACATAATTGTAAAAAAAGTGTTTTTCGGTCTGAGGAAGGTCTCAAACGTAGAAATCTAGAATTTGATTTTTTTAAATATAATAATGAGTAATTGTAAGAAAGTGGGGAAAAAAAAGAAGAAAAATCACGTGCAAGGAAGTAAGAAAAAAGAAAAAAGAAAAAAAAAAAAAAAAAACATAAATTCTTTAATTTTCAATTCAAGTAAAAAACGCTAACGGCATTTTCCCCAAGTCGTTGTATCAAAAGCTAACTTATGCTTTAATATTAATATAAGTGATTAATGGACTTGCATAATTTTATTTCCTATTCTAATATAAACGAAATATTTATTATTATTTTACACAAATTGATATCTTCACATAGTTTATTTTGTATGTAAATTAACGCTTGGTTTGGGTAGCCTCACTTGTGCCATCTTAAATAATATATCATTATTAAGCGTTTTAAAAAGGTATTCATAGTCAAGTCGGAGTTGTTTGAATTAGTAATAACGTTTTTAGGATTGTACTTGCGAAAAATATTTCCTATTTGGTGATTTTTAAGGCATTTGAATATTCACCAGCCAGAAAAGCTTTCATTGTAAATGCTGGCTACGATAATTTATTAACATTTCAATTCTATTTTTTGTAGGCGTGGAAATAAAGATTTTTTTAAAAATTTTATTTTAAATATTCCATAAAATACATTTTTAATTCACGCATAAAATAGTTTATTATTGATTCCCTCTTCCCTTTTCCACTAGTAGAATTCTTCCAAGATATGGCCTATTATAATGGGATTGTGTCAGCATCATTACGCCGGTGACATACAGTTTATTGTTGGTATGATTTTTGATTAAGAAAATAAAGTATGTAAAAACTAATTGATGTATTAGAACAGCAGCATTTTTCTACTGAAATTTCGGTTAACACCGTCAATAGTATTTACAATCGAAAGATCTTTCATATGCGCTAGAATCAGTTTTATCAAAGTCAGTGATGCGGGCCTACTCGTTCTACAGATTCTTTATTGAAATAGTATGCATTTTCTTCTAATGGCGTAACAGAATTACATGGAAATAGGAATGTAGCATTTATTTTCCGACTTTTGATAGAGTAAATAACTGTAAAAGTATCGCTTTCTGTATTCTGCAGATTGGCAGAAGGCAGTGGCGGATTTGCAACTAGGAATCAGCTTAGGGCCGCTGGCTGAAAAGGGGTCGCAAGCAGGTCGATTAAAAAATTTCATTTTATTTTATGTCAAAAATAAGTAAATTTGTGAAAAAATACAAATTTTATAAATGATAAAATTTTAAATTATATTAACATTTTATAAATTATAATTAATCAGGTTCTTTTACATTTCATTGTATTAATTTGCTAAACTGTTTTTAAAATCGGGCATCTACTTCAATAATAATGTAAATAGATGTGGATGCCAGTAGTTTGAAATCATAATAGATAAATTAATAAAAAAAGCAAGCAATTAGTAGCAAAATTGATAAAAGAAGAGGAAAAAGACGTTATCTTAAAATTGTAATTATCAGCCGTTAACTAATAATTACAAACAACATTCTGAATTATGAAGCTAAACTAATCATTTTATTAATAGTGGGACCTGGTATAGTGCTGTATTTAGGCTGCAATATACTTGAATTGGCCATTGGTACTAGACATACACGTATATCGGTTTTCTCTATGAAGGCGCCCGTGTGCAAGAAGCTATTTGGGGCCCAAATTCTTTTGTAAAGTTAAAAAAAAAAAAAAAATGCAAAATGCAAAAAAATGGACACATATTATTCATACGCGTTTATTTAATGCGTGGTTTTGTTTTTGTTAATGCATCAATTACTTCATAAAAATTATAATTTTTTGCAATTTCATTTTCGATGCTTAATACAGCATGTGCATTTAAGGGTTCTGAGTACATGCTTGACCAAAGATTATTCTTTATAAATTTAAAATGATAAAATGCAAAAATACAATCGTTTTCTTTGTCACCAACATTTAACACTACAAGATTTAGAAGGTGAATATCTCCATAAAAATATTTTTAACTTCTTAAAAGTCATTGGATTTTGTAATTCTATTTAAATTTTGCTTTTTTAAATCCCTTTGAGATATTTACTTGTTTTAACTTTCAATTTCAAATGTTACATTTTAAAACAGTGATAAAAAAATTTGCTTTTTATCTCAATTTTAACATGCTGTAAAAAGGATTTAAACCATTTGTCAGGCGGAATTTGGCCAAGATATGACTCTTTCGCCAATAAAACCCAATAAACAACAACAACAACAATTATTAATTTAATTTGCTGTAAGATTGCTAAGCTTTTACTATAGTAACTAGCAATGTAAAGAAAAGTTTTAACACAGTTAATACATTTAGGAATAACTCATAATTATTATTTAGTATGTTTTGCAGTTTGTCTTGTGCGCTCTATTTATATCTGTTTCATTCAAAATTAAACCCCATGGCAAACAAATTTTCAGGATAATCTGTACCTTAGTTATAAAGCCCTTTCTAAGTTTTTGGAATATTTCTCAGATTCATGTTTTTGTAAAATTTTTATATCAGTGACAAATTTGAAATCAGAAATAATATTTGGTATACTTTTAAGTCTATTTTCTATTTGTACAGTAACAGTATTTAAAAAATAACACCATAATTCATCTACCGATTTTTTTATATCTTAGTCGTCTGCTGATTCGGAATATATTTTTTTCTTTTTTCGAATTCATTTTACAAGACAATGTTCTGAAATGTTCAGATTATGTACTAGCACTTTTTGCTTCATCTAAAAATGTGTTAAATTTTATTCTTAAATTTTCCATTTCTGGTTTAATCTTATTAACTAAATTGAAAGCCGTGTCAAAAACAATTGTTTTTGTTTGAAATAGGTCATTTACGGCGTTAAGTTATGACAATATTGCAAACCATATTATTAAACATAAAATAAATGGCATTTCTTGTATTGCATCTTATAAACTTTTAGCCTCGGATACCGCTTACATCAATAAATTCTTCTAGAACATTACAAGTTTGTTCAAACTGTTTATACGCTGCTTTAACCGAATCTATTTTGGCTTCCCAACGAGTGTCACATAATGTTTATAGAATAATGTTTAAATGCGGTTGTAGAATTTCTTATCTTTTTGTAGATGAAGATAATAAGCAACATAAGAGTTGCAATATCCCAATTTTTTTTTATCAGTATACATTGCTGGCAATATATATAAGCAGCAGCACAAATTAATAAATTAAAGAAATGTGATTGGCAAGGCACATAAATTGCTACAGGTTTAGAGAATGTATTCTAAATTGTACACCTTTATATTTCTCTTTCTTGTTGCTACCGTTGTATGCTTGCCATCTAAAATTCATAATAGCTAAATCAAGTTCGTTCAGTCTTTCCAATATAGTTTTTCCTAGTCCTTCACCAATCAGATCAGTTATTTGAATCAACTCTATAAATGACTAATTTATAGTTAATTTCTCTTCAAAATTTACATATTTGCTATTGATAGAAGTTTGTTCCTTATGAGAAATATCCTGATTACTATCCATTTGGATACTATAGTACATGGCTGCTTTTATATCGTATTTAATTTTGTTAAGGACTTCATTTCCTACCTCAGAAATAATTTGTCCTTGTGACCTATGTTTTAAATGAGGCACAACTCTATTTTTAGGATTTATTATTTTGTGTATATGATCCATTAGCACATGATTATAGTTACTTAATTTTTTGATTGCACTTTTGAAATTTCCATTATTAGGCTTACCTATCATTCCGAGTGTTCCTTGAAGTGGAAGACTTTTACACGCTAAAAATAGAATCACATATACAATTCTTTGAAATTAAAATTTGAGTCTTTCCTTTTCCTTATTTATATTAACTTGATTTGTTTTATCAACAGTCGAACATGAATTTAGTCATTTCAGTAATTATTTCCAAGCAATAAAGAAATTAAGTAACAAACAGAAAGCTCATGATATTGAAATACAATTGATAATTTTCTCCAATTATTACAGAAACCTATAAATCGCTTAGTTTGGTTATTTCGTCCTCTTTTGGAGAACTGTACATAACAAGAACCAAATACGGTGTCTTACATCTTTAAATAAATTAACTCTCTACGAAGTTGAATTTTAGCATTTTAATAAAATACTATGTAATGGAAAACGATCTACCTTCAGTATTTTTAACAAAAATTCTTTTGTGTTGCACAGGTCCGATTTTAACGCAAAACATTCTAAATCTATTAGTTACTTTTTATACCTGTCCATAAACCAGGATCATTTTAACTCGCTTGATTAAATTTGTTATTCTCATTTTCGTCATTATTTCCTGATTTGGTTACATTTGTATAAACACATGATTTTTCAACAAATTTTACCGTTTCTACATTTTATTATTTCACTGTGTGCAGAGCTTGATTCTCTTCCCCGGTTGAAGACTTGAATTGTAATTTCTGAAGTTGAAGCAATTTCTTTGCTAGAATTACTTCGTAGCCAAGAAAACAGATCTACTTTGTGCCTTTTTAAAATTCAGCTATTCTTCCTTTTTCTTTTCTGATAATAATTTTGAACACTTAGAGTGATATTTATTTGGCGTGGACATGATTATATCTTACAGTATTATGCAGTTAATATAATAAATTATCAAATTATTATATGCTATACTATAAGCCATTACCTAGTAAGTGATGTCAGTGACTGTTAATCCATATACCGTATATTAACAATATTTTGCACACTTGCACAAGACTATAATATGTACTATGAACTTCGTATAAATCCAAATACGCCAATTGATACATTTAAGCCTTCCTTAATTCTTTTCATAGCTGGTGAAGCAGTAATGCGTTGTGCATCACTAGGAGGTTATTGTTTAATTTATCTTCGTTTTACTCTTTGTTTGAGCAACTTAATGTAAACAAAGATACATAGATGCATGCAGAAAAAAAGTCTATAGCAGATATACAAGTTCATTTGAACCCAGTCTCAATCTCGACTTCTGTCCACCGCTAGCGTCCAGAAGTCGCCTCGCTCTGTCTTAACATGCCTGAAGGGGATTTCTTTATTCATAAAATCCCCGCTTTTTATAGGTATCACTGCCTAATAACGGCGTCAGTCGACGGTGGGGCCCGGGGGCATAGCACCCGCCGCACTGCCCAGATGGCCGGCCCTGCACGTTAACCACCTTATTCATTTCCCAGTGCTCTCAGGTTTATCCGGAATGACACTCAACACAGATATCAAACTGCAAACAACGAAGATTTCATCAAAGAACTTTCAAGAATTTTTTTTTTATCACACTTAAAATTCATGAAAATCTCACAGTCAAAGAACTAATTAACTGTGTTCACTTTATTGGAGAATATCCTTTCTTTACTACTAAATGGATTTTAACAGTAATACCTCCACCCTGTCTTCTGAAGTCTGAATCATCGCAAATAAGAAATTCTTTTTCCTACCCAACTGACTCACTAATGATACATTGCCTCTGTGCTTTCCTCTGCTATTGGTCATCTCAAACTGAGTAGTAGTGTCTAGTCATCAAGCATCATATTCAAACTTATTCACTACTTGCCTGGTTAGGTTTTTCCCTTAGTGAGGAGTTTCATATAATTAAAATGAATTAATTCATTCTGTTTTCATCGAATTAAATATCAACTTGTTTATATGGTAATGCTAAATTACTTTTTTATTCATCTAAAAATTGTTCACGATTCATTTGCAATTAAAAATTTTAATTGTTAGTGAACATTAGGAAAGATTACACTGTTTTGTATCCGATCTCACCCCCCCCCCACCAATAATAATAGATTGCTGGTCTCTCATTCAGAAGTAATGATACTCTGTATTATATTTATAAAAGGTAATTACTCAATAATTCAGAATTAAACCATTTGTAAAATGATTGACGCATCTAAAAAGGCTGTTTTGTTATTTAAAAGTTCATATTTTTAATAATTTTCTTTAACTGTCAAATTATATGAAAGCAATGGATCGACCACATGCAAATTGCATGCATAAATATAATTTATATTATTTTATAATTTTCCATTTTTAATTCATTTCTTTTTTTACGATGTAAAATCAGAATAAATTTTACATTGACAGTTTTAAAATCAGTGATATTGTAGTCCAAATTATTTTATTTCCTTACGTATTACTATCTGAAGCCGTATGATCCCTGTGCTGTTCTAAATAAAAAAAAATCATATTTTCCCAACCGATAAACAACTCACCAGAACGTTACTTCATCCGACAGCATTCTTAAGCTGCTGTGTGCAATGATTGACGTTTGGTGTTTGCTCAACCACAGCAGCGAGTGCTTCTCGATAACGCCGCCCTTTCCCCCCGCCGGCGTTGTGAGCCGCCCTCGCCGTTACCATGGAGACCGGCGGCCCCTTCCCGGCATGCTTCGGGGCGGCGCTCCCATCGATCCTCGAGGCCCACTGGAGGCTGCCATTGCCGGGAGTGGCAAAGGCCCCCTCTCTGAAATTTTTTTAGAAAGCGACCGCTTTTAGGCCTAGGCCGCTGTCAGCCTGCACTCTGTCCGCAGATAGCGCTGTAGTTCATCTTCCAGTAACCAAAGTGCACCGAAATTCACTGATCTTTGCGGGCAAGTGAGTATTTGTTTTCGCTCTTTCCTGCTCCTTCAGTCTTTCATCCTTTGCTTTCTCCGTCTTCATTGCTTATTTGTGCGGCTGAGATGTTATTTGTGTTTTATTGATAAATTCCTTTGAACTATGCTTTAGGGGAGCAGGAATACTTTTACGGTATATTTATTGTTATATTTTCAAAGATATTTTTAGTAATTAAAATCATTTTATATCGAGACTTTTATAGATGTTCAAATTTTACTGTGTTTAAAATTTATAACAATAATAACTTAGAAAGATATATGTACATTTAACAAAAATGTTGTCCAAAAATGACCTATTTAAAATCTTAACATAAAATTATCATATATCGATAAAATTTCATTCTGCGGAAATAATGGTTTCGATAGTATAACTCGATTGTCGATTTATCACTTTTCCATCAATATTATTTTTAATTTGTGGCGATTTTCTAATCTATCTTTTTAATGCGCTATGACTGTTTAGTGTATATAAGGGTTAATTTTCGATGATGAAGTACCCACTCCCACGTGTTCGCCGAACTACTGATCTCGTGTGCAAAGGGCAGTAAAAATTCACGGAGCATCCCACTTTAGCGCGTGTGTGAAGGTTTATGATTGCAGCGCAGTCAGTGTCATTTTAAGTTTTCAAACCCGATTTTATTGGGATATTTCAACTCCTAATCATCTCACCGTTGGAAATTCGTAGCCGACATTTTTTTTTTTTAAAGTAGGTAAATTGTTGAAAATTTAGGAGTTGAGTTACGAGTTAGTTAATAGAAGTTTTGATGAAAACTGAATATGATTTTAAAGTTATTGACTTCAAGATGAACGATTCTAATTTTTGGTACTACAAATGAATAAATCTGTTTGGTAATATTTTTTTTATTTACTTTATTTGCATTGTTAAACTAAAGGAAAATATTCTAATTTTGTATGATTATTCAGTAGATATTGTTATAGTGAATTTCTAGGCATTACATGTACTTTTCATTAAAAAAAATGAAATTTTTCTAGAAAATATTTTTTTGTTATTTTAAATAATGAATTAGAATGTATTTAATTGAAAGTATTGATAATTACTGATATGGCCTTTAAAATATTATTCTGTTAAAATCAATAAGAACTCCAGCGTCTCAGTGCAGTTTTCTTTAGAAATTACTTTAATTTGTTCTTTTTTAATTTCTAAAAGAATTAAAAAAATTATAAAAATTATATACGGATATTCTGATTATATTTTATTAGAAGATGCAGTTGTCATTGACAATTACATATGTGTTCTTTTGAATATTATTCACTAAAAATTAATAAGAATTCCAGCGTCTCAGTTCAATTTTCTTTAGAAATGACTTGAGTTTCTTTTTTAATTTCTAAAAGATAAAAAAAAAAACATTCGGAGATTCCGATTATATTTAATTAACATTCATTTGTCATTGATAAAATATCACTTTGGGTGATTTATTAATTTTTTTGAAATAAAGAAAATTAAATGGAATGGCTGACCGTCTTACTGCTTTAAGGAATCAAATGAATGAATCCTACCTGCGCGGCACGGAATTTTTATTCATTTCAAACTCAGCGCACTAACGAGTACCGCAGCAGGTGTCAAAGGACTTTGGCACCATGCCAAATGTCTTTTCGCCGTACGGGTGGGAAAGGAAAACCTATTTACCCTATCTTGTCTGATGGAATTTTAAAACTCGAGAAAAAGTTCGGCGCCTTAATTTTCTGTATCTAGTTAGTGCGTTTGTCATATAAACCGAGGATTTTTATAGTGAAAAGTATATGCTGGTTATGAAACCTGAGAAATATTTATAATTTTATGTAAATTATTTAAAACTTATATATGTGTATATATTTTTGATATGTAATGTTATATGAGCCAAGTTCATTTTGCATTCTAATTGTTTAACTTCAATAATGCTTAGTTCAACATTTTTCTTTCAGTGTTTAAATAATTTGGTTATTATAAAACTATGCGTCTTCATTTAAATTTAAAAAAAATGTTAGACTATTTTAGGTTTGCATTTAATTTATTTTGTAGAAATATAAAAAATAATGATTCTAAGGATAATTTTTATAACAAAACAATAAATATTTATTTAGTTTCGTTATTCGAAACATTTTTATAAATTTATAAATTTTGGTGTATGCATAATATATATATATATAATATGAACAAAAATTAAGTATTAGGGTTTGTAAAACATCTATGTCGAAAAAACATTTGCTGACAAATGAAATTTGAAATAAGAATTGGTTTAAAGTAATTGCCGGTTGGTATCAAGGAAAAAAAAAAAAAAAATCAGGATATTTTTAAAATTGTATACTCCCGTAATTTTATTTTTTACAGTTTTTAGAAAAGTTGACCTATTTTTCAAAATTAAAGAATTTTTATCTGGCAGTAGAGTTTTCGGATATCGCCAAATACTTACTAATACCAAGTTTCATATGGTAACAACCCAAACCTTATCTACAGATCGTTTGCATATATTCAACTTAACCAACAACTTATCATACGAATGTTGCAGTGAATTAATGATCTCACCAATATCGAAATTAACTACTACCATCATTTAAAGTGTACTAAATATATTATATTTAGAATGGATCTGTGAAAGAAATTAAAAATCACACATCTAGGCGTTTTGTAAAATTGCCTTTTATCTCAAAGCTTTTGACAATCAAAATCACTTTTTCATTTTCTTTAAAGCTCTCAAGCATTTTGAATATTTGAACTGTAACCTTCTGGCTTTAAGGGTATAACAGCCTTTGTTATTAAACATTTTATCCTCTTTAGATTTCTCCTCCTCATTTTATCCTAAAATAAGGTAGAATCTTCAATATAAATATACGAAAACTATATTAACACTTTGCACACGAAAAAGTAACTCGATGCATAATTAATACACGGACATGACTGGAAAAATAAATACGAGGGCCATTCAGAAACTAACCTCCGATTGGTCACAGTGCGGGTAGTGGGGGGAGTAGCGCGCCATCTGTGCATTCACGCACTCAGCAGGTCAGTCGGCATCAAGCCGTAGTCGAGTGAACATCGTACCTGAGCTAGTTTAGTTTTTGTGGCAGTTTGAAATGTGTGCTGCAATAGAAAATCCCGCCAAATGTGAGGTGCGTGCTGTTATAAGGTTTTTTACAGCCAAAGGATACTCTGCAGCAGCTATTCATCGTGAGCTTTGTGCCGTGTACGGACCAAAAGTTATGAGTGAAGGAGTTGTCCGTGAATGGGTACGTTTATTTAAAAGTGGACGAGAAAACGTTCATGATGAAGAGAGGAGTGGTAGACCATCATTGGTGACTGACGAACTCGTTCAGACAGTTGATGCAAAAGTTCGTGAAAATCGACGTTTCACAATGGCGGAGTTGTCTACTGATTTTCCACAGATTTCTAAGACTCTTTTGTACGAGATAGTCACAGCAAGATTGGGTTACCGTAAGTTCTGTGCACGATGGGTGCCGAAAATTCTTACCGACCACCACAAAACTCAAAGAATGGCCTCTGCATTAGACTTTCTGTCACGTTATGAGGACGAAGGAGAACCATTGTTAAACAGAATCGTGACCGGTGACGAAACCTGGATTAAGTACGTGAACCCTGAGACAAAAGAACAATCAAAGATGTGGGCACATTCAGATTCGCCTATCAAACCAAAAAAAGCCCGGCAAGATTTTTCTGCCAGAAAACTGATGGCAAAGGTGTTTTGGGATGCCAAAGGGGTGTTGTTGGTTGAATTCATGGAACGTGGGACGACCATTAATCAAGACGTGTACTGTGAAACACTAAAAGCATTACGACGGGCTATACAGAACAAACGCCGTGGTATGCTGACTTCCGGTATCGTTTTTTTGCACGATAACGCCCGTCCTCACTCTGCTCGCAGAACAACAGCCCTTCTTGAGTCCTTCAAGTGGGACGTTTTCAACCATCCACCTTACAGCCCAGATCTGGCGCCAAGCGATTATCACCTCTTCATGCATATGAAGAAATGGCTCGGGTCCCAGCGGTTTGATGACGACGAAGAGCTCAAAGATGCGGTCACAGGCTGGCTCAAGGCACAAGCGGGTGATTTTTATGCAGAAGGAATTTCAAAGCTTGTGAAGAGATACGATAAGTGCCTCAATCGTAATGGAGACTATGTCGAAAAATAGTGCAAAGATGTAGTTGTAAGATGTATATATTAAAATATTTTTACTTAACTTGGTGTATTTTTTTCAATTAACCGGAGGTTAGTTTCTGAACGGCCCTCGTATATACAATTGTTTTGATTTCTCTGAAAAATGTTTTGCCATTCTGTAGGTATTTTTAACAATAAAAATAAATAAATAAATAAAATGTTAAAAAATAAATATAATTAAAATGTCAAAAAATATTCACGTCTTGAATGATGACAGAAAAGACCATTCGAAAAGTTTGAAATTAATTAAACCTGAGAGTGAACGCTTTCATAAAAAAACATCGGTGATGAATTTAAGGAAATAAAAAAAAAAAAATACAGGAAATTGTAACTGTTAAAAAGTTTTGGATGGAAAAATACAAAAAAATATTTTTTAAGCAAGTTTTATGGAGAAAAAAAGATAGAAAACACACATGCTCGCGAACAGGTATACATTTGCGAGTGTTGGAAAATTATTGCTTTGTCCTTTCAAAATAACGTTTTTTTTTTTTTTTTTTTTTTAAATGTTGAAAATAGAAACAATTTGGTAAAAGTTGAGCACTTCAGATTTGAAACTGCAGTTAAAAATCGACTTTCCTACATTTAACTGATGGAAAATTTTCTAAGATGTGGTTTAAGAAAGCTCGATGTCTCTTCTTATAAGGAATTACTAGGCTTTATGTGGCTGTGATTTAGAAAGTAATTCGCTTCAAATATGAGATTTTTTCTCTTTTTCTGAAACAGGAGGGGGAAACTTTTCAGAAATATCTATCATCTAATCGAAATCGGCTGTCATGTTGTGCCTATTTTTGGCATAGTTTCCTCCCCCCCCCTTTTTTTTTGAAAAGCTATATCTTCTGTTTCCTGTTGGTGTAGATTCCTAGCTGATTGATTAGATATATAAGTTCTATAGTGTGGTAAGTATTATTTTAAAAGTGGATGAATGAATTTTAAAAATATATAGAGTGTTGTTTGTTTTCCGATAGAAAAGTCTGCGAAACTGATTTCTGAACATTAATTAATTATTGCATCAGTGTGTTAAAATGACCACAAATTTAGACAAAAATTAATAACATTGACGAATTATTTTGAATATCTTTAAAGAGTGGAACTTCCCTTTATTAGTAATAAGAGCCATAATTCGGTTGATATTCATCATCTAACTTTTTGTATGGCATCAACACTTGCCTAAGTATGGAATAAAAAAGTTTTAGTTGAAATAGATGATGGATAGTTGAATAATTGTAGAATGTATCCAAATTTGTTATGCCCCTCATTTTGTTCCGGATATTTTTTTCTTTTTATTTTGCTAATGACTAAAAATTATGCGCTTATTTATTCCAACTTGGGAAGCATGCAGAGTAAGCGGCAATACACAATCAGGCGTCTAGTGAAACTGATCGTCCATGAAGAGGAGGTTGTGGTGGTGGGAATAGTATTAGTTTTCCTTCCTGGAGAGTGTATTGGTTTCCGTTCTAGTTTCACGAGACATTCTCTCTTCTCAATTCTTTTAGAGCTAATAAAGTTTAAAGTTTTTTATAACATGGCAAGTTACCCTGTTCACGTGGAAGTTGCCATCTTCTTTCTGCGCCTTAGATCTTTGGACTCTTGGTGAGTTCGACTGGCAGCATTGTTAATGGTGGATTTAGATAGTTTACGTCCCTGTGCAGTGTACAATATGAAACCTTTTTTTTTTATTATTACATTTTCCCATTTCGTTTCATTCTTGAAAGGAATTTTAACCCTTTCTAGGGCCATGGGTAATATGCTTCCCACCAAATTCATCAATCTTTGTGTTAAGTAACGTAAGTTCTCATAAATTCTGGCAAAATTTTCAATGAGATAGAAACTTTGATGTTTCAGTTCCTTATTTCCCACAAAATGACTTGATTTTTTATTTAATATTTAATTAATCAAAAGAAATTTATCTAATAAGCTAAATTAGTCACTTTTCTTAAACCATCCAGAATATTAAAAATATTTTACTATACCTTGACTAGAAAAAAAAAAGGCGTTAATTTAGTCTCATGCTAATGATTTGTTTAAGGTTATTTTTTATTTTAATAACTTTCTGAAATTCACATTTTTTATTCATTTTTATGAAATTCTATGTTTGTTCCAACCGCTTAGTATCCATGTTTGGACAGCATTTTCGTAATAGCTAAATCAACGCGATGAAACAGATAATGAAATTTGTCAAGTCCAAATGGTCAAGTTCCTAATATTTTATATTTATAGAATTTATATATTTTTAAAAGGTATATCACAATTGAATTAATGAATCTTTTTTAATTGACTTGTTTGCAGCCTGCTTCACCTGAGCAGTTCTAGGTTGCTGGTTAACTTGCCTAGTCAAAAATACACTGAAAATCATGCACATTTGATGTGCACTTGTTTAACGCACACGCACACGCACACGCACACGCACGCACGCACACACACACACACACACACACACACACACACACACACACACACACACACACACACACACACCCACACACACACACACACACACACACACACACACACACACACACACACACACACCCACACACACACACACACACACACACACACACACACACACAC
>JAPMOQ010055289.1:1817529-1847503 GCA_026543055.1 Argiope trifasciata | reverse complement strand
ATATAATATGTATATATATATATATATATAAAATATGCTATTATCAAATGATAATCATTTATCAATAAATTCTTAAATATTTTAACTAATGTAGAATTTTTATGAAAACAATATTTTTGTAATTTTTCTAATTACTGAAATCATAAATTAGGCTTCATAATGGATTCATCTTAGAACAGAAGTGGAATCCTTCAATGTTTCTTATTAAGAATGAATGAAGTTATATTTCCTCATTCGGGGAAAGAGAAAATATTTTTTATGAAAACTATTATTAAATCTCGAGTGAAGTTTTCTAACATATTATAAAAATAAAATTACTTAATTTCTTCCGAAAAAAATTACATTCTGTGAGAATAACATCTACGATGTAATAGTTCTATGTCAACTTTTTTAAAATGCATCTGTAGTAGAAGAAGAAGACACAATAATAAAACAATACTAGTAAAATTTGGTAAAAAAATATTTGCGATTAAAAGACGATGAAAATTGCCACTTATGTTTTATTCATTGCCTACACGATTTTGAACTTCAATTACTCATTGAGTACGCTAGCTTCAAAACTCCTTAACCAAAACAATATCATGCTCTTACATTAAAAGAATTCCCTTGGCAGTCGAAAAAAATTAGTTATAACCATAATATTGGAAGTAAAGTGATTGAATAATTAAACTAAATTTTCTTTTATATATTTAAATTTTTTGTCAAATTTCATTGAAATACTTTATGATAAAGCGACAGTTATTGCACTATCCAAAAGAAAGAAAAACAAATTATTCGACATAGTTTAAGAACTTGTTTTTGGTAATGTTTTCTGTCTGTAATATTTGGAGAATTCTGATCTCTTGAATTGAAGATAATACACAAATCTTAAAATTAATCGTTTTAGTACCGATTCATGTTCACAAAATTTCGCACTTTCAATTTAGTTTAATTATTTTAAGTTCCCATTTTGAAGCAACACTAAGTGTTATATGTATTGTGAATACGTGTATTCCCGTCACTCAGTAATGTCAAAAATATTTTAAGACCCTATTTAAGTAGGAATGAAATGTTTGTACCTTTACTCTTAATAAAGATGAATGTTTGCTGAAGTGTTGGTGTTTTATAAGCTAGAACAATTGACCTAGAGTGCATCATATTTGAAAATATACCTCCAAGATTTATTTTTGAAATTTTAATTAAATATTAAACTAAAAGTTTGCATTTTCTCGAGGTAACATTTGAAAATAAAGCAGTACAAGATTGATTGATCATTTTAAAATCTAAAAAAATTGATTCTTTCAATGATATCAGTTTTTTTTTTCTGTACCAATATTTATTTTAATATTTAATCAATCAAATATATTTTAAACATATTTCTCTGGCAAGAATCATTAAAATTTCCTGATACGTGGCCCGAAAGGCTTTTTTCAAGGTGAATAAATCTACAACTTTCCAAATGCCTTTTCATAAATCAATCAATTATTACCAAATAAAATAAACTAAGACGGGATGGAGTACTTTATAAGTCTATATTTTATTGGTCAACAATTCACTGTATTGTTGCTTGTGAATGTTTTTCTCTCTCTCCTTATTTTTTAAATGAAAAAAAAAAAAAAAATTAGCCAACTTCCGGCAACTCCTTGTTCTCCATGTCTGAAATATACAGCTATTTCCTTGCATTCCAAGATCTTCATATCCTGCTGGAAGTGTCATGAAACGGTTTTTTGCTTTTTAAAACTAGAGGGCCTTGCTGTATGTTATATGTCATCTGTCCAGCCGTTTGCCATCTAGCTGAATAATTTTTTTTGACACGCTATCTTTCTTTTGCTTTCTTTTAGAGTTGATAGTAAAACGCGTAATGATTTATTCTGCTGCTGCTCATGTCGAAGGTCAGAACTCATTAAGACGCTTCCACATGCCCCCAGACGCTGAGTAAAGAAATTCTGACAGCCTCCTCTTTGGTGGAATCGTAGTTGACTTCTCGTCTGGAAAACAACAGCATAGGTTGGCCTAATGGCTCATGAACACGCTGTCGTTTGACGCTAATCGTTGAGGATAATGATTGTATGTCTGCTTTGGTGGCGTTCCTTGTTGAATTTGTCATTACAAGTTGTGACATCTTTAGCCTTTGTTGAAAGGGGATAGTCCTAACTTTTTACGAGAATGGAATGCCTTCTCTTGAATTGTTTTAAAATCAAATGAAGTATTAATTTCTTTCTTGAAGATTAAAACGCACGTAAGTTCTACACGTAAAGTTTTAACTTTTTGAATGCTTTCTTGTTTTCGTTTTCGTTTTAATTTTTATTTTACTTTAAATATATTTTATTTTCTTGTGTTTTAAATGTTTGCATACATTACTGGTCATCGTAATAACTGAATTCAAAGATTTATTTTATTCCTAACGTGTTAGCTTTCAAGGTGATGTGGATTAATTCTTTTCTTTTATTTATTTTTGAATTTTATGTGATTAATATATTTTAAAAATTTAAAGTTTGTTTTTTAAAATTCCTTGGTGTAATTTAGTCTACAACAAATGGAAATTTAAAAATAAATATAGTATTTATTCTTCACACCTATTCTGGATGGCATTTTCGAACGGAATATTTATATTGTTCCCATGATGCCTTTCAGTGAGTAAATAAGACATTAATTACCCTGTGATAACGCCCTGCTAGCCAACTTGAAATTATTTGATGTTTTATTTTTCCATACGAAGTATGTGTGTATAATTTGATGTTTTGTGTGTCTTGTGATGTGGAATCTAGAAGAGATCTCTATAAAATATGATTCCAAAAGCGGCGTTTTCATCTGTATAGCACCACGAGTATTTTCACTACAAATGTTCCCAACGCGGGGAATTAGCCTTCCCTGCAAGCATCAATATCTGAAAGGTTATATATATATATTTTCACTTTAAATTCATACAATTCCGCAGATTCTATTGAAGATTAATCCAATTTCGAGATGATTACTCCTTACACTCGGATGGTGACTGTCCCTCACAATTCAAGACTGCATCATTTTGATGTTTTATTGATTTAATATTTAATGTAAAAGATACCTGCAAAATTATAAGAAGATGTGGATTACTTTTTCGAAAAAATCCAATTTAAAACAAATATATCTTTTTTACTTTTCGTGGCACTAAACAAGGCATGTATTAGGGAGAATTACTATGCATTGAATTACTTTTCCGAGTGCAAAGGATTAATTTTGAATTTGCAAAAATTGAAGAGTAAATATTTGTCATCAATCTAAAGATCTTTTATTTTTAAATTGTATTTGTTCTTTTTTTCTTTAGTAAGTCGCTTTTTATATGCAAGGTTTGATTAATTGTTTACCTTAAAAATTATAAAATTGGTAAAAGTTGAAAATTTTAACAAAATTCAAGTGAAATTTTTGAAAAAAAAAAAAAAAAGAGTTTTGGTCAGTATTTTTAAAATTAAAATACTTAATGTTATTAATTGAAGGTTTTCTTTCTCTTCTCTGATCTTCGACATTTTCATGAGTTTTTAAATAGAATTAAATCAAATCAATATTATTTTTTAAAATCACATTTCTAGAAAGTAAGTTTCATCCTGCATGGTTAAAAAGAAGACGAGGAAAAAATATAAAAACTTAGGAAAACGCCGTTTCTTCAATTAAAGCTATTTAGTTTTATATTTAGTTACTTTCGCCAAGAAAGATAAAAATATTAAAACGAAGCCGATTAATAAAATGAATCGCGCCATTAAAACTCTCCTTTGAGGGCACCTCCCTTAATTAAACTAACCGTGTTAGCTTTCATAAACCGTAATTATCGGAAAGAAAAAAATTTCGCTAGGAATGTGTGCTGCTCAGGGGGTAATGAAATACTGCTTTTGAAGATGAGCGAACCTTCACGTTAAGAATATTTTAAGGAGATTGCCTTCGTTTGCTGTGATTTTTTAAATTTTCTTTCCAGTTTTAAACTTCCGATTTTAAATGTCATATGTTCATTAATTTTTGCTTTGCTTTCTTATTTCCAGTTGGCTTATTTTGACCCAAAAATTTTTATGTAGTTTTAATTTCTTGATTCGATGTTTAGCTGTTAATTGCTGTTTTTGTGGGACATGTTTTAATGAAATAATGTAATATCCTGCATTTATGTTGTTAAATTTTTCAGTGGGCTTCTGTTTTTAACTACTTTTTATTTAAATAGAAAATTAACATATTATTTATCATATGTTAAAAGTTTTGAATTTTGTTTTTTTTTATTGGTAAATGTTTAATGAAATTATATCAAAATTACTTTTTGTGAATTAGTTATGATTCTTTTAGATAATGGCACTAGTGGAGTGTGATTAAATTTTGTTTTTTTTTAAAAACTGTCTGTGAAATAGTTTAGTTTAGTCTAGTATTAACGTCCCATTTTAAAGCAACTCAAGGGCTTTTTGGGATGAGTCTGGTAATTTGGAATAGCGGCCAAATGATGAGCACGACACCTGAGTTGACATCACCGCTCCAAACTTCCAATCCACATCAGCGGGCTGTGAAACAATCTCATCCCTTGCACATATTGGGAAAACTCCTATATGTTTGAATTGATGTTTTTTTTTTTTTCAATCAATAATCTGAGAAACGGAAGTTTCTCTCTGTCACTGTATCGTTATTTTTTATGCTGATAATTTGTTTACTGACCATTTTTCATAAAACAAAGGTAGGAGAGAAAATTTCGCTAAAAAATGCAAGCATATAAAATATGATACCTATACGTTTACTGACTTAAACTAATTATAATATGTACTTCATTAAAATAATTTTTATAATTAGATATATATGTCTAGAAACTTTGAACTTTGAGGTTAGTATGTATATTTTATACATTCAATATCATATACTTAATACTAACAGATTTTGTAAAAAGGCTGATTGAAGTGGATATCCTGTATATATGAAACTATGTTTGCCCATGAATCGTACTGCATTATTGAATTAATGTTATATTTATTTTATAAGTTTACAAACAACAACAACCCTGCTTTTATTTTTATTAGGAAAATATCACATTTAATACGTAATTCTTTCATACAAATATGTGCCGAAAATTGTTTTCTATGTTTAGTTTGCTTATAAGTTAATTTGATATTTTATTTTTAGTTTTTATTAGTTTTTACCAAAAGTTAAAATTTTGGTTTTTCCTGTTGATAAAAACTTATTTCTTTTCATACACGTACAATGGGATTCGGCAGGTTAAATTATGTATATATTTTTCTTGAAGTAAAAGTTGAAAATGTGGTTAAAAATATTTTTCACGATTTAATTAAAAATAGAAACTTAATTTATAGGTTAAAATATTTGTATCATTGAAAATATAAGTTTTAGAAGTTTAAAATAATCTAAAATTCACTTTTGCACTGCCAATATTTTCGAAGATTACAGCGCAAGCTCTTGCATGATTTTTGTTTAATTAATAATTTAATAAAAATTAAAAAAAAACTCTCATTGAAATACATATTCCCACCCTCCAAATAACGTATGTACCAAGTTTGGTAGTTTTAGATCAAACGGTTAGGTCTGTAGAGTGCCATAGATGTAAGCGCGCCTGCTTGTGCAAATACAAACACGCATTTATCTTTATTATAAAGTGAAGAAAAGATAAATACTTTTATTGATCGAAAATTAAAACAATAAAGACTTTTTTAGATTTGCTTTTATACTTTTCTGTATGTGAGTCCCTTCTTTTACGGAAACCAATATTCGCAATTTAGCCTTATCTGTTTCCACAAACATTCAAATAATCATTTTAATGTTAAAATTCTTATATTTGATTTCAGCAGCGGCAGGTATACTTCTTTCAAGTCTTACCTGACAGCGATTGAGCACTTTCTAATCTGATCAGTGGTTCCTTACACCACACGAAACGTGTCAAGAAAGAATGAGAGAAAGAAAGGGAGACAGAAAAAAAAACATACCTATCTCTTTTCTGGCGTAGAAAGGGTAGCTTCACTACTAAACCAGTGACCGATTTTTTTTTTTTGTGTGTGTTCTTTCTTGAGGCGTTTCTGGCAGCCTGTCAAAGGAAAGGAAAGGAAAAGGGAAGGAAGGAAGGAAAAAGGAAAAGGTGGGAGATACAGGTGAACGTCGTGGGGACTAAAACAAAACAAAAAAAAAGGCCGGGCAGGTATCGATTTTCAGGTATGTGTGCCTGAGTATGAAGGTAAATAATGAAGGCGGCGTTTTGGAGTGGCATGCCCGGATTTCCCCTCCTTTATCTGTGTTTTCTTCGAATCGCTGCACGCGACATTGACCGCTTTGTCTGACGAGAAGCTGCTGTCAGCCCCGAAGAGTTGAGGAAAAGCCCGGGAATCGGGAAAACCCTACGGGTGTGTATCTCGGATTGTCAAGGTGCGATATGTGCCTAGGTCTGGGGAATATCGACTTGAGTAGGTCTGGCTGGTCCCCGGTATACGCTCTGCTCTTTCGGTAGGTGAGGATTTGCATCTGGAGTTGTGAAATGTGAGGTCGATGACTTCTTCCTAAATTTTTGCAAAGCAGCCCGGGCTTCTTCTTTCAGGTGGAACATATTAGCTTCTTCATAAGGTAAATAATTAATTGATACATCTGCACACCTATAACATAAACATTTAAGGAAAAAAAAAATGTTTTGAAATAATTTCGATCAGAAATAAAACTAATTAAATCAGTTGTATTTTTTTTCTTCATAAGAATAGGAAATGTTTTGTAATAAGGAATATTAACAATTATATGGAATTGATAATAATAGGAAACATTAATAAAAAATATATACAGTGTGTGACTTTTACTTGGTACGTCTCTGTAACTTGCACAATTTCTTTAAAGAATTAAAATAAAATTTTCATTAGTTTTTAAATCCTAAAAAATAATATCGTTTACACAACTATGTATTGCAAATTATTGCCATTACTCTACAATTTGTGTACAGCAAGTGTAGTCTCTTTTCTTGCGAAAAATCTATACAATAGTTATAATTATGTTTTAAATTACAAACGGTATGCGTTGCAATTTTTTATGTTACTTCATTAAAAAATATCCCTGTTTTACTCTTCTGCAAAACTTAATCTATATAAATATCTATATATATTAAGTGCATTTTCTAATTGTACTTTTTACACCGTTTGTTTTATTGCTATAAGTAGTAAAATTACTATTACTGATTTCATTTTGAAAACGAAAGAATTAAAAAATAATTGCATTCTGAAAAGATACATGACTGAGGAAAACTATATTAACAATATTCATAACAAAGATTTTGTTCTTAAATAGTTTGCATTAAGGACTAAATGAATTATAAAATACCTCAAAAAAGAATGCTATCTCTTTGCCTATTGGCTTAGAGCATGCCAAGGCTGAGGAATATGTCCTAGAGGGCAAATATTATGTATTTTATTCTTTGGTCCTGCTTTTAATTAGCATTATTTAAATGCAGTTCATTTTGCGCTTTAGAATCGTTTGCTATCATGACATTGGCTACTGAGGGTATATGTATATAATGATAGTTTTTCTAAACCTTCTTTTTCAATGTTTCTAGCTAGCAAACAAAGTTCTAGAACTCGCGATTGTGAGATGAGGGGGGGGGGGCATCATCTTTCCAAATATCGACGCATGCATAATTTGATTGTCTCGTGATTGTTCCAAATCGGTTTAAACAGGTTAACGACATCAATTAAATAAGACGATTCGTAAGAACTCAGATGATGAATAATTTGGAAATCAAATTGTAAATTTAGTTGGCGATAAATCGCCAAATGTGAAAATTTTCTGCATTATTTTCTAATAATCCTAAAGGTTAAAAATAGATGCCCCAAAAGCGATAAATCGCCAATTTTTTGCAAACAAATTTTGATGCTCCAAAAACCTCAAACCAAAATAATTTCGTTTTCTCTTATGATATATGGTTTTAATACCTCTACCACCAGATTTAAAAGGATAATCTTTCATTGTATTTTTTATCATAAACCGAATAATAATATACATAACCATACAAACGTAGCATCTGCTGAAATTAATCTTTAAATGAATTAATCTTAAATTTTCATCTCTCCGAGAAAGAGAATAACTATAATGTAAACTTAAGTGTGACAACAAAAAAAGTCTGTACTAATGACATTTTATACTTATTGTTGTGTATATTTAGTTTTAGAGAATTCTTTCTCCATCACAACAAATGTGACGCGTACTTACATGTAATGTTAAATGTAAATTAAGAGCAGGTTCAGATTCGCCTATTTCCGTTACACATCCTCGACTTTCTAGCGACTGCGGTGTGGCTGGTAATTTGAATTGTACTTTCAGTAATTAGCCTGCTTTCATTTGTCTGTATCAATATTTTATCTCTCCTTGCCGAAGTTTAAGCATCTGATTAGCTAGCATCATTAGCGCTGAATTCTCCTTAAAAGCTTTGCAAAACTCCTTGAAGTCGATGAAGGTTCTTAGCGTTATGGCTGGAGATTTTCTTTAGGGTTAAGAGCTTTGAGAAAGAGCCCGGACATGTGTTTGTTTTAACTAGAACATTAATAATGTATGCGACATCCAACCGCAGACTATAAGGTTTGGTACTTAATTTTCTATCAGTTGTGACGCAGAAAAAAATATCGGTGTGATTGCAAATTAGGACAATCCTTTTATCTTAAATATTGATGAATTAGCCATTAAAAAGTTTTTTGGGATCTTTTAATTATAATTGCTTGCAGTACGAGATTGTTACTGGCTGGTGAACTAGCTTTGCTAACTTTGCACGTGAGATTGCATTTGCAATTTGTACTTCCCGAGTTGTGAATTGGGATATTAAGATTTTTATGTTTTCGGTTATTCTATTTTGTCTGATATTGCTCGGAGAAAGTTGATTTACGGATAGAGAGGCGGGAAACAGATTTTGTTGGATGTACAATAATGAGTGTAAGATTTTATTTTTGGCTGGAAATTGAGATGGATTTTTTTTTTGGTACTGTATCTCAAATTACTTACCAATGACTGAAAATAAATGCATGCTTTTAAGTCTGTCAGTCATAAACGTAAATATTTCTGTTTAGAGATAGTATAATAAATTTAATTACTTCTGCATCTAAATAGTAAAGCATTAAAAATAGATAATATAAACAATTACGTAGATATTCACATTTCTTCGTTTTGATAATAAATGTAATAAATAAATTTAAAAAAATTATACATTTTCTGCTGTTTTAATGAAGAAAAAATGACGAGGATTTTTTGTTAGGGTATTGCTGAATAAAAATAAACGAGGACTGTTATTGAAACGAGAAACACTTGCTGATGAAAAATAAACAGGGATTGCAATTTTATGCTTATTGTTTGTCGCTTTTTTAAGGATTATTATCCCTCCCCCCTCTTTCACTATCTGTCTGTCTGTCTCTCTCTATATATAATATAGTCATACTAATTGCATTAGAAATGTATAGAAAATGGTGTCTAAAGATTGTTATTTGAGAATTTTATTTTATTATTGTTAAAACTTAGCAAATTGACAGTTTTGGAAACTTTTCAATTCTTTTATTTAGCAGTTTTTGTAATCTTATGTAACTTCTCATATATTTAAATGTTCCATTCATTTTTCAGCAGACATAATGCTTTTTTGTTTGTTTGTTATTGTAGCATAGTAAAACTAGGACATACTTTTTTTGCTCCTCTTTTGTATGTTTCAGTCTGTTAACATCTAATTAAATTTGGAGTAATAATTAATGCCTGAGGATGAATTATTAAGCATTGTTTTGTTCGAAAAATACTATTTGTATAATGCTGTATGAATAACTAAAATTGACGTATGACTATGGAGATATTGAATTTTCTCCCCTAAATTATTACATCTCATTAGAACCGAAAAATTGGTTTTAATTGCCCTTGAAATAGCCTATGTGCTAGTAATGAATTTTCTATGGAATGTTGCATAAGTTGGCTATGTCATCCAATCTTGCTATCTGACTTTCCATCTATTTCTCTTTTGTACATTCAGTAGCTTACAAAATTGAATTGGAATGTTATATTTGGTAATGCTATTCTGCTAAAAAATATATGATTCAATTAGTAATTTTAATGTGAATGACCGTGCTTATCAAAAACTATTAGCAACTTTCTGCAGCTTTTACCGTATCTATAACAACTGAGGTTTCTTTGGGAATCGGCTGCCTTTTTATCTCTAAATAATTGGGTGCTCTTAGAATTTGAAATTCTTTATGTACTTTACGGAAATCATTAACCTCGGCGAGGGGATAGGCCGTATGTAGAAATGCGTAAAGTTGCATTTTTAGATTAGAAAGCTAGCGTGCTTATGAGCCATATTTAATTTTAATGCATTAAATATTTTTGGCATTATTATGGTTAATTTTCATGGTTAATTTTTTGCATTTCTTACTAGTTTCACTGTGCATATATATTTTAAAATTTTCCACCCTTATTTATAATAAAGTATTTAATAAAGAAGATGCCTTTGTATTAACATTTCGTACTTTGTTTATTCCAACTGTTTCTATGTTAATGTTTGTGTTTTTCTGTTACATAACTTCAAAACGAACTACTTTAATTAAAACGTTGAAATTAAATAAACAGAAAATATTTATATAGCGGGATACTTTAATGAAAAGTGATTAAATTATTTTATCTGATTGACTGGGTAAAATATTTAAATAAATATTTTCATTACTTTTTTTTTTCTGAATTATATACAAATTCCGAATAACAGAAGGTAGTTTTTTTTACGAATTCCCTTATCCTTTCGAACCAAGTCGGATACTTTCAACTGCGATTTTTCATTACCGATGAACAGGAAGGCTATTTGTTTAATTTCATTTTATAAATCTTTAAAACTGGGATATTCATTTTTAAACGTACTGTATAATAATGTAGATAAATATAATAAATAAAGTCAATTTCGTATACTTTCATTCAATGATATTTGATTTACTAATCTTGTATCAAATGTTTAATTTTTTTAAAAACTGCTTGTTAGCTATACGTTTTAACCTATGTTTTCTAGATTTAATAGATGTCCCCTTATCCCGAAAATGTCATCCCACCAATGACCCGAAATTCCGGGTGCTTAATGAACAGGGGCAAAAAACAGCGACGGCGGAAGATTATATACATTATAATGGGGTGCAAAGCTGGCAAAAAGGAAATAGATATAATGACACTATAATACGGCGAAGGAGAGACAGCAGCTCGACCAACGATCAGTTTCACTCCATCACCGCGTGGAATGAATCGTTTTGGTCACTCTTAAGCCAGCATGCCTTATTGGAATGCGAGAGGGTGTCTCCGGATTCGGGAGGAATTCGACTCACGTACTTAGAGCGGTATTTCTCATCAGGGATACTGGAGATCAGGAGCCTTCATACCGCTCCAAATCCCCCCATATTCAAAAGCCCCATGTCACGTTTTGCAACGCTACTTTCACAATCGTCGTAACGCCACGGTGTTCTTGCTAGGAATTTGCATCCCACTGTCGTCTGAGATATGCGACACCATCCTTCTTTGGGACTTTTTTTATTTTTATCAACTTCTTCCGAATCGTTCTCCAAAGTGCGTTTATTCCGCCTAGTCAGTTCAATAATGCTCGCATGAAAGAACAATGGATCGTAAACGGGAATGATGTGAACTTTTTTCTTTCTTTTCCACATTGATGCATATGTATTTCTGTATTTCAGTAGCATGAAAATAGTGGTTTGGTTTTGGTTTCCATGTGGCGAAGAATCAAAATGGAAATTGGAAGAATAAAGTGTGATTAGAAATATTCTGGAGTCTGAATAGAGTGACAAATTTCGATGTTGCAATATAGGAGCAAGATTGAAATGTTTGTATTTTAAAACAGTAATGCAAAATACTTCTGAGTTGTGAGACTTGGACGGATAGTACACACTTTCGAAATGTTTTGCAATGTAAATGGATCTCTGTTGTAATTTTTCGTATTTGAAAATCTGCATGTTCGTTCTTAAATACCTTCACAAAATAAGTTTAATATAAAACGTGAAACACTTCGGTTTACGTGTTTTTTTTTTTTTTGTATTTTCAAATCATTTGTTCGATTTGAAACCAATCATCTGTGGTTGAGTAGTTATCTTTCTGGTCGAGCAAAGCTGTAGCTCTCCGAATTGTTTTAGTTTAGTTTAGTTGTATTAACGTCCCGTTTAAAGCAACACGAGGGCTATTTTGGGTCAGACCTCATAATTTTGAACCACGGTCGGATGACGAGGACGACACCTGAACTGGCACCCTCCTCTCCACACCACACCACACCAGCGGGAGGACGTTTGGCCTGACAGATTTAACGTGCAAAAGACCCACTCACTCGACGGATCTTCGGTGGAATCGAGTCTCGAGCCTGAAACCCTCCGATTCCGCAGCCGAGACAGAATTGTTTCAGAACTCAGTATTTATTTCAGAAAACGTGTAACCATTTCACAAAAATTTTTTGGTTTAAAATCATTGGAAAGTAATCCATTCTAATGTAATGTTCTCTTAGAGGACTTAATAATAAAGGCTGTCCCAAAATTAACGCAAAATTTGAATTTGCCGCCATTTGTGCAGTAAAATTTTGGCAACTCTATTAAAAAAACATTTGACAGCTAATAGTTAAAATGGAGCGCACTGTTTGAATTTATTAAAAAACACAGCTCTTATTCTTTAAATGGTTATATTTTCATTGAATCGTGAAGTTTATAGGATAGGGTTGTATAAGGAATAATACATAGGGCTAATAGCTCCCACGGCTTTTCTGTCCTTACGCTCTCTTTTGTCGAAATTTATCATGATAATTTTGAGTAAATGTGAATGAATTTTGTTGATGCAGCTTTGGATATCCTCCTCCAATGCACTCACGTTAATGGGCTTGTTTGCTGCCTTGTACCTTTGACTTCAAATAACCTCATAAAATGAAATGTAATAGTGTTAAATTACATTATCAAGTGAATCAATTCTAAAATTTTCGAACTGTGGCCACCAGACTTTCATTATTTTTGAAATGTTGTCCAAACAATTAAAGCATATTCTTTTATCATATTATACTTCATTTTTACAAACCCTAAACTATCAGTTGTTAAATTGTTTTTTATTAATAGTTCTGCCATTACTTTACTGCTCGAATGGTGCAGGATCTTGGAAAGTGAATGGATGCAAAATTCAAATCTTGCGTTGATTTTGAGACACCCTTTGTTATCACTATTAATTTTTTAATCTCTTCTTTTGCTAGATATCTTTTGGGGCTCAGTTGCTATTAATTTTTGCTTACATGAAGGAAAATAGAATTAAATTATGTTTTTGCTTATGTCTTTGACATTCCTTTTTAATTCAGTTTACTTCTTGTGACCGATTTCTTTTCTTTGTTTCCAGCCGGATTTGGTTAAAACCTGATGAAATACAAATAGAAAAAAGTAATACGTAATACTTTAATATTTGTCTTATGTACCTTTCAATTTAAACATTGCGCATTGGATGACCTCCTAAATTCTGTTCTAAAAATATTAACCATTCATGATGCTGTCCTGTTTCGTTTTATTTGCTTGAATAGATGGTACCTTTGGGAGAATAACCAGATGGCCCTCACATTCGGCTGATGGAGAGTATCTACTTTATCTAAAAGCAGACACTCGGCTTCCATTTTGCTACTTATGTTTTTCAACTTATGATGGATGCTAGTGGAATCATAAGGTCTGTTTTTCTCTCTGTCTTAATGCCTTATGCAAATGGAGAACTCATTTGCTTGCATGGATGGAGGCAATGGAAATGAAGTCAATGAAAGAATCATGGTCTTAAGTATTTGGATATTTCCATACAGATAATGAATCGAATGACAGATGTGTAATTCATTGTTAAAGTGTATCAGCAGTTAAGCGATAATGTCACGTAGTTTGCTTTCGTAAGGATTTTATTGACTTTTTTTGGTTGGGGAGAGATCTTTTATTTTGTATTTATAGAGCATTCGAATCTCATTTCTGGAGTAAAATAATATAAATTCTGAATTTTGTCCTTTGATGAAATATCATTATTTCTTTCGAGCAAATTTCTGATTGGTATTCGTCATTTTTTTCATCTTTGCATTAATCAGAAAATAAAGATTTTAATATTGGCTTTGACATGCCTTTTATTTCAGTGAAATTAATGAGAGTGGATTGTATTCCATCAAATGGGTTATATTGCTAACATTCTTCGTTTAAAATCAGTGTGATGTAATTTGATAGTTAAGTTTGATGTATGCAGTTCTGGGGACTCCCCCCCCCCCCTGGCTGAAATTAGTTTCTCAAGTGCTAGTGCTTGTGCTTTTCTAATCATTCTCGATTTTGTGGAACCTGGGTGGAAAAGACTGGACAGCAATGCTTTTTACTTGTTGGGTATGGTCACATGACCATATGAGCAGGGCCGATCTTCTTATTGAAGGGCCCGGATGCAAGAAGCCATTTGGGGTTCTAATTTTTTTGAAATAAAAAAAAAACCGAGCACAAATTATTAAAGCATATTTGTTTAATGCGCGATTTTGTGTTTGCTAATACATCAATTATTTCAGAAAAATTACATTTTTTTTTTTTGCAATTTATTTTTCGGTCTTAATATAACGAGTGCATTTAAGCGTGCTGAACATATGCTTGACCGAAGATAATTCTTCATTACTTTTAATTTGCTAAAAGAGTGCAGAGCATTTGCCTTAGTAATTGGCACTGTATAGAAAAGTTTCAATTCAGTTAATACATGTAGAAATAACTCATTATAGTTATTATTTAGTATGTACTGCAATATGTCTTGTACGTTATTAACATCTCTTCCATTCAAAATCAAATCCCGTAGCAAACAAATTTCTTGGATTAGGTTTTCATCTACATCTTTGTTATAAGACTTGAAAAGTTTTTGGACCATATCCTTAACTCATGTTTTTCTAAAAAAATTATATCAACGACTAATTTGAAATCAGAAATAATATTTGATATTTTAAATCTAACTTTTATTTAAACAAAACAGTATCAGTGACAGTGTTAAAAAATAGCACCTAAATTCCTCTGCCGGTTTTTTTTCTCATAATTTCGTCTTCTGTTAATTCGGATTATAATCTTTTCCTTTTCTTATTCGTTTTACAGGAAAATGTTCTGAAATGTTCAAATTACATGCTAGAACTTTTGCGTCGTCTAAAAATGTGTTAAATTTTGTTCTTAAATTTTGAATTTCAGTTTTAATTTGATTGACTAAATTGAAAGCCCAATCAAGAGCAATTGTTTTTGTTTGAAATAGTTTATTGATAGTGTTATTGCAAGCCATACTATTAAACATAAAATAAAGGGTATTTCTTGCATTACATCTAATAAGCCTTTAGTTTCGGATACCGCTGAATTATTGTTACTTGCATGAATAAATTCTTCTAGGGCATCAAACTGTGTATACACAGCTTTAACCGATCCACTAGCAATCTATTTGGATACTATAGTACATGGTTTCTTTTATACCATGCTTAATTTTGTCATTTCCTAACACAGCAATAATTTGTTCCTGTAATCTATGAGCTAAATAATGCACAATTCTATTTTTGGAATTTATTATTTTGTCTCTATGATCCATTAGCACAGGATCCTAGTTACTTAACACATTAAAGGAGGGGGATCTTGTCGAAAATATTCTAGATAACGCGGATCAAATCGTAGTTCTACGACTCCCGCCTATAATATGTTAATAATTAAATTAAACGTAAAATACTTCCATGATTAGGGTTTCCTGTTATTTCATGGGTTCCATGAAGTGGAAGATTATTATATGCTAAAAATATAATCACATCTACTATTCTTTGAAATAGTAATTTGAGACGTGCCGTTTCCTTACTTATATTAACTTCATTTGTTTTATCAATAGTCGATCATAAATTTAACCGCTTCAATAATTCTTTCCTAGCAATAAACGAATTTATAGAAAACTGGAGCGTTCATGATCTTGGATTACTTTTGACAACTTTCTCCAGTTATTATAGCCATCTATAAATCCTGTAGTAGGTCATTTCTTCTTTTAGAAAACAGTATACAACAAAAACAAAATACGGAGTCTTGCGTCTTAGAATAAATTAACCAATTGCGAAGTTGAATTTCACCATTTGGCATTTTTTCAAAGTAGTATGTAACAGAAAATGATCTATCTTCAGCATTTTTAGCAAAAACTCCTTTATGTTGAACAGGTCCGATTTTAACATGAAACATTCTAAATTTATCAGTTATAATACATGACCATAAACCAGGATCATTTACACTCTCTTGATTATATTTGTTATTGTCATTTTCGTCATTATTTTCTAATTTAATCACATTTGTATAAACACATGATTCTTCAACAAATTTCATCGGTTCAACTGTTTTTTATTGCGGACTGTGTACTTAGTGCAGAACTTTCTTCCCCATTTGAAGTTTGAATTGCAATTTTTGAATCTGGATGAATTTCTTTGTGAGAATTATTTTGTAGCCAAGAAAACAGATTTATTTGTGGCTTTTCGAAGTTCAGCTTTTCTTCTTTCTTCTTTTCTGATAATTTTCTTTTTTCACACCCAGAAGGATATTTTCTTGAAGTGGATATCGCTATATCTGTCAATATTAAATCTATACTTATAATAAAGCTCAATGTGTGTGTGTGTGTGTGTGTGTGTTGGCGCTCTACAGGCCAGACCATTGGACCTACAGCTACCAAATTTGGTACATGTATACCTTGGAGGTCGGGAATGTGCATCTCGGAGTCCTTTTTTCGAAATTTTAATTAGAATTTGAATTAATTAAAATTTAAGCGAAATTTTGACGTTTTTCCGCTATAACTTCCGAAAATATTATTGCACAAGCATGATTTTTACATCAATTTAAAGATTAAAAAATTAGCCTTCTAATGGTATCAGTGTTTTAATGTATAACTTAAGCTTCTATTTTTAACGAATTTTTAAAGAAATATTTTAACCATGTTTTTTAGCACGTGACTAGATAAAATAAAAGAATGCCGGAAGTTCAAATAAAAAAAATTATCATCGCAAAATAAATCTACCGAAATGCAACTTTCAGCACGTAACTGGATAAAATAAAAAATAAAAATATAAAATGTGATATTTAAAAAAATAAAATAAATGCAAAGCAAAGGTTTCTATAATCGTTTGCAATATCTATATCATTAACGCAATAAATCTTCTTTATTTACGGTAAACCTGATTGAATTTAGACAGGATATGCATTGAAATCCCGACTTAATGACATATTTATGTAATTGTTTGCAATATCTGTATCATTAATTCAATACTTTTTTTCCTTTCTCGCTTTCTTTAAAAAAACATATTTAATATTTTGGCAACATCATCGAAATTTTTTCTTAATATTTTGGAAGCATAACCGATGGTTAAAACTGACTGATTATAAAATTAAAGAATATTATTAGGCAAAGGTGTACTTTTAGTACTTTCCGTCCATCATCTTAAAGAAAATATTAATTTCAGGTCAATCGATGCCCGGAATTACTTCAAGGCTAATGAATATGTGATTTAATTGAACATTTTAGTACGCTTTACTCATGGCGAACCAGATGGTCCCCAAAGGCGGCTAGTAGTTTATAAAATGAATTATCAAAATATTTTTTTGCTATAATTATAAGTTATTAACTAATAGTTGAGGTAAGTAATTGTAAACTTACTTACCGGATATTAACAATATTTTGCATACTTGTACAAGACTATCATATTTATTATGTACTTCGTAAATATCCAAATCCAGCGATCGCGAAATTAAAACTTTTTTTCTCAATTCTTTTCATCCCGGTAGTGGCCGGTGAATCAGTAATGCAATATGCATTGCTAGGAGTTGATCGTTTAATCTATCATTTTACTTTTTATTTTAGCAACTTAATATAAACTAACATACATAAAAGATATAAAGCATAAAAGATATTACACGCATAAAAGATATTACATTAAATGCAGAAAAAAAAGTATATAGTTGATGATTTACAAATCTTTTTGAACCCAGCCTCAGCTCCCAGAAGTCGCGCCACTCTGTCTTAACATGTCTGAAGTGGGTTTCTTTATTCATAAACTAGCCGCCTTTGGAGACCAGCTGGTTCGCCATGAGTAATGCGTTCTAAAATTTTCAATTAAGTCACATATTCATTAGCCTTGACGCAATTCCGGACATTGATTGGCCTGAAATAAAAAATGTTTTTTTTTCTGTGATGTTGCCAAAATATTAAATGTTTTTTTAAAGAAAGCGAAAAAGGGGGAAAAAATATTGAATAACTGCTTTAGATGTTGCAAACAATTATAGAGACCTTGGCTTTGCATTTATTTTTTTAGAAACTATCACATTTTATAATGGAAAAAAATTATCGAATTAATGATACAGATATTGCAAACGATTATAGAAATATGCCATTAAGTCGGAATTTCAATTCATATCCTGTCTAAGTTCAATCAGGTTTACCGTAAATAAAGAAGATTTATTGAGTTAATGATTTAGGTATTGCAAACGATTATAGAAACCTTTGCTTTGCATTTATTTTTTTAGAAAATATCACATTTTATGTTTCTTTTATTTTATCCAGTCACGTGCTAAAAAAACATGGTTAAGATCTTTCTTTAAAAATTCGTTAAAAGTGGAGGCTTAAGTTATACATTAAAACACCTATACCATTAGAAAGCTAATTTTTTTGTATCTTTAAATTGATGTAAAAATCATGTTTGTGCGATAATATTTTTGGAAGTTATAGCGGAAAAACGTCAAAATTTCGCTTAAATTTTAATTAATTCAAATTTTAATTAAAAATACGAAAAAAGGGCTCCGAGGTGCACATTCCCGACCTTCAAGGTATACATGTTCCAGATTTGGTAGCTGTAGGTCCAACGGTCTGACCTGTAGAGCGCCAACACACACATACACACAATCATTGAGCTTTATTATAAGTATAGATATAGATACCCCCCCTTCCCCCTCTTTTAATAGGTATCATCGCGATCATTGCCTAACAACGGCGTCGACGCTTAGCCAGTCAAGTGGGATCTAACTTGTATACTTTCAGTGCGTGTAAAAGCTATTATTGTTTAGAACATTATTTTAATTCTGAATCACGGTGCCCCCCCCTCCCCTTTCTGAAGCGCGGGCCCGGGTGCATAGAACCCGCCGTACCCCCCATATGGCCGGCCCTGCATATGAGATGATGAGTTTGGAGCGACTATGAGGAAAATGGAGGCAGATGAAATGCGATATTTGTATGAGAATTGCAAGTGAATAAAGATCCAGTTTAGTTTGAAAATACGCTAAGGCAGTTTGAGGGGCAATTTGTTCCCCCATTACACGTAAACTTTGGGCCTTTTGATTTAATTTTAGCTCTAAATCAATGGGTTCTTTTCCACATAGCCAAAGCATATAAAACTAACAATATATAACGTGTATACCTTGCATGCAGTTTGTATTTTGATAACTCATTAAAAAAAAAAAAAATCAAAATCTTTTTTTTTTTTTTTTGCTCTAGTTTCAAAGTGTTTCTAAAATGAATCTTGAAACTTAGTATATGAAATTATTTTCATACCAATTGCTATATGAAAATATTATTGATATATGAATTATTTTGAAAATTGGTATATAAAATTGTTTTCAGGTTTCGAAGTATTTGTTGATTCGAGCAATTGCTTACATTTATTAAAGGAAATAATTTTTCTGTCTAATCTAGTATTATTGACATTCTTGGATCAAATTTAAAAATAAACGCTGCAAATAAATAGGGATAATTGTAATGCCCTATACAATTATCCGTATTGCTCCATAATCCCTATTGCTCCATAACCCCTATTGCTCCATAATAGGAATAATTGTAATGTAAAAGGAGTTTTTTTATATTCGGCCCTTGCATTTTGACGTAGAGTAAAATAAATAGCATTTCCTGCTATTTATTCTTGGATTTAACAGTTGATGATATGTATGAGGCCATCGAAGACTGAAATGTGATTTATATTTTAGGAGTCAATATATTCTTATTTGTTTTGTTGAAATATAATTGAAGCTTTCAAATTCATATTTGGATTAATTATTATGTGAGATAATTGGACAACAATGCATCATATTATTATTACTTAATAAAGTTTGTCTGTCGACAATTTAATTTTGGCATTTAATTTTACTGATTAGCTTTAATGAACACATTACCAAATAAGATATAAATTTGCTTAACTTTTCTTGTTTAGATTTTATTTATTTATTTTTTGCTCGCACAAGCTCGTCAATATCGTGCTTCTAAACTTTCTAATTAGTTTGCTGCCTATCAAATATGCATTTACGGTAGTTCATTTGTCATTTTTTTTGGGCACCTCGTTACAGTTTTAATGATACAGGAAAAACCTAAGACCCCCCTGAAACCGTCTCATCTGAAGTCATTAGTTGCTGAAGGTCTTCAATTGCAAACGTCCCGGCGATGATGTGTCGTTTGTCAATGTGTCTACGACCCCTCAAAAGGACCGGAGATAATTCGAAGGAGCGAAATAAGTTTGTTCTTTGGGTTTTGTTTTCTCTCCCTTTAATAAAGACTGGAGTGAAACTGGAGTTCCTGTCAGTGCTAGGGTAGAATGTCCTCCCAATGAGCTTGTCAGCGCTTCTTTTCCTTTTTATCGCTTTTATTCGCTCTCCTTTTATTTTTATTCCACCTGCGAATTGTTTTCTTTAAATAGCTTTCTGGACTGCCTTTGTTTTCGGAGGCGCAAAGGAGGATGTATTCGTATTGGATGTGTGGTCCTTTCTTGTATTAAGTTGTTCAACGATTCCTTTCTTCTTTGGCTGTACTTAGGAGAAGAAGAACATTACTGGAGAAATTAACTTTTTGCTCCTTTTTCCCTCTTTGTTTTTATGGATCTGTGTTAGATGAAAATTTTGATCGCCATGAAATTGAGAGTGCTTAACCTTTGAAATGTAACCATTGGGAAAAATGTGGTTCAGAAGCTAAAATAACAGTAGTGTAATTTTTTTTTTTTTTTTTTTTTGCAAATTTCATTTTAACATTGCTATAAATCTTTTATATTCAAATACTTTGAACTATTACTTTTGAAGACTGATATATGGAAAGATTTTGAGATTGTTGTTTGAAGTATCTTATAAAACTTTGCTGTAATATTTAAAGCGATTATAATGATCAAGAAAAAAAAAAGTTAAATTGATTACATATTACTAAAATATAATAAAGAAGCCCTTTTCCTCAAGTATTTCTATGATATATCTTATATGTGTTTGATTTAAATTATCTTAACTTGGATAAAAACAGTTTGAGCTCCTTTCCTTGTAAAATGAAAACATAGAATAAAATAATGGAATGTAAGAATTTTTGTTTTCCAAAGACCCCAGATAAATTTTTCATTTCAATCATGTATTTTGAAATACCAATAAATGTGAGACATCTATGAGTTATGTCTGTTTTTTTTTCCTCCCTGCTCTTAATGAAAATCGCTCTTGAATTATTTAAGATATTTCGGAGACCTATCACTCATTATTTACTTTTTTAAAATTAAATTTTATCTTATTTAAAGTTTTACTCTCGCTCTAGTGAAAGCGAAAAACCACTGTTCTTCCTGCCGCTTTATCCATTAGCAAATACAATGGTCCCTTTTGGATAGCCTATCCAACAACTTAAATCAATGAGATTGTACTTAAGTATCCTCCTTTCCCCATAATGTGATACTTTCCATGACAGTTCTACTGCTCTGCAATGTTAGGAACAAGAATTTTCCACATTTTATTCGTTAAAGCAAAAAAAAAAAAAAAAAAAAAAAAAAATACTATTACCCTATGTTTGATGGGACTTTTAAAAATAAACATTTCGTTTTTTTTCTAAAAAACATTTACTGATGTATCCCATCAGGCAATGAATAACTGTATAGTTATTTAATGTAGCTGCCTTTTAGGGTGATTTGCACTATCATATATATCCATATTAACCACCTTCAGCAATTCACTGGCACGCCCTCAATATTGTGTTTGTTTTAAGTTAAAGTTAAATATTGTTATGTGCAATTAATTTTTATGATTCCATCAACAAAATATTTTTAAGCATCAAATTACGATTAATAAAACCGTATTATTTTAATAACTTTACATTAAAAATAATTTTATATTAATCCTATTCTCTCTATTGTGCGCATGGATTTTCCTAATAAAGTGAAACACTATAATATCATAATGTCATTAAAAACGTGAGTATCTTGATTAATCATTTTCAAATTGTATGCTGTGATTGGTAGTATTGTAATTTCAATTTTTGACCCCTCATATAAATAGGATTTCAATGTATTAATCTAACTGATTCCTTTTCTACCTTAGCTTTTTACAGTAGATAGAAATCACGCTATTAAGTATTTTATGAAACCTTGAGAATGGTTCGAATCTCTTTGGAGTTATGAAATAAGTAGTTGAAAATAATGTAACATATAAGTTAAAAAAAGCTTTAAAAATTCTTCAAATTATGCATTAGTTGGTATGAGTAGGTAAATATAATGCACGCACGCACACACACTCGCTTAATTAAAAAAAAAATACCAAACGATATTTTACTGTTTATATTAACAGAAGGTTCTAGAGACCCAATGGAAAATTCGAAATGCTTCGAATTCAAACTAAACAAACTAGAGTGCTCTCCCCAAAACTTTCTCGTATATTCTCTAATCAATTGTCTTGTCAGAAAATGCAGGGCCTTTCCCATGACATTAGCTTGCAATATTTATGAAGTATAACTTTTAGCATAAATTCAACATTTTTACTGAATCAATCGTGACATTCTTGGTGAGTTATTTGGCGGTTATTCATTGGCCTGCTTTAATAGTATCCAAAAATCTAATTTGTATTGTAGACTCATTTTTCTTAACGACTAAAACCAAAATTTTACTAAAATTGCTCTTAATTTTACTTATTCCCTTGACAGATTTAAAATATTTGTCATTGCGTGGTAGAATTATCGCTTTTACTTATTTCTGAGAGCACAGACTGACGGACAGTCAACCCACTGTTGGATTTAGCTCAAAATTTTATAAGTGTCTAAGCTATAAATATATAAAATTCGGTAAATGAATTTAATATCTAGTTCTTTTGGCTTTGTAATTATGTTAACGTATATTCGAACAGAAAAATAGCCGAACAGATTTTACTCAAAATTTGATTGAAATCTACAAATTTGATGTAATGACCAAATATTAAATTTAACCAGTAACTGAAAGCTTTTTTTAGACATCTTTGTCACAGACAGACCTAAAAAATATAGTTTCTGGACTCAAGGAACTCTAAAACGCAAAGATTTATCTAAATTTTGAGATAATTTTTTTTAATTACTATACTCTCTCTATACTAAGTATATGATGAAATAAAAATATTGAAATCAGTCATTGCGTGGTATAATGAATTCGTAATATAAGATATATTTATGCGACACCAAGTCGCTATTGAAATTACAAGAGAAAAACCGATTTCACTTAATTCTTCCTTCTTTATTCTTATTGCTTTAAAAGCAGGCATTAAATATCTATTACGACATGGATAATAATTGATTTTTGTTTCTCCAAACCGGTATTTAGTTAAATTCATTGCACTTTATACTCAAATACAAGCAGGAATCCAACTATGTGTAGCTTCCTCGTCGCTTATTTCCCTCACGCTCTCCGACGCTAACTCCTCTTTTAAAGTAATTTAACGAGATGGATGGAGAATTAGTTTTCCGGATGTTAGCTTCCGTTCAATTGGATATGCCGGTCCATGACATCCTCTGCTCGTCCCCACCAGCCCTGTTCGAAAAAGTCGGCCGGGAAAAGTGGAAAGGGGAGGGTCATTTTGTGTCGTCTGGCCATCGATCGTGTTGCCACCGATTAAAGACATCTTGGGGCTTCTTCCTCTTGCCCTAAGATGAGGTTGTTGCCTTTGCCCGGGAAGAGGGAGCACCCCTTTTTCTTTGCTTTTTGTTGGCAGCTCTCCGTCCGAGTTTTGGCTAGATCTCTGCTTTGTGGGTTTGCAACGAAAATCTGGGAAAATTTCCTTCATTTTAATTTTTTGGAGTGATTTTAGTGACGCCTGTGAGTCTTGTCTTTAATCCATCGATTTAAGCTTGTAAAATATTGTTTTTTTTTATAGAAATGTTAGAAAAATATTAATTGTTAAATTTTTCTTTTGGCAAATTTTGTACGATTTAATAATTTTTTTCCATATATTCACATTTGACGCTCACCATTAGATATTACTGATTTATTTATTTAAATAGTGAATGCATCAGTAGTATCTGAGGATATGTACAGTTATTTATTAACCCTTTCTAGAGCCGTAGGAAATATTCTTGCTATCGAATTAATCTACAAATTTTTCAAAAAAATAGAAATTTTGATGCTTTAGTTACTTATGTGATGCAAAATCTCGTGTCTTGATTTGCTGCTCAATAATTAACAATCCAAATTAATTATCAAATTAAGTGTATTTAATAAGCTAATTGAATCACTTAACCAATTTTAGTCTTAAAAATATTTTAATATAACATGATTAGAAAAAAATGGCATTTTAAAGGATTGTTTTCTTTTATTCTTTATGTTATGAAGTTTTGATAGCTGTTTATGAAATTTGTTCTGCTTTTAATAATATAAATTTTAATTAAGTATATGTGTGTATGGAGATATTTGTTTGTAAATAAGCATATTATATACATACAGATATATCTAGATAATATATATTTTCAAAGTATAAGAAAAATACAAAAATGAAAAATCGTATTTATTAGAATTTTTTTTATATATTTGCTTCTAGACATTAAATGTTGAAAATTATTTAAAGCTTTATATTTATTATTCAGTTTCATTTATAAATTTATTTCAACGGCTAGTTAAAAAAATGAAAGTATGTTGAAAAGGAAAGGAGAATACGAAAAGACGAATTTTAACTGTAAATAAATTTAGTATTTTTTCGATCTATTACAACAAATATGCAATAATTAATTTTTTAAGTAATTTTTACTTTAGGTTTATGTTTTTGTTTTTAATATATGCCATAAATAGATATTTTTTAACTTTATGAGGCATTTTGGTTTGGATCATGTGGGAAGTTAATATTTCTTATTATTAGGAATTTTAATTATTAAATGATTTAAATAAAAAAAAAGGTCCAGTTTTATGAAAAATTTAAGTATTGAAATAGCTTCAGGAACATGTCTTAAAATCTTTGTGCAATTGATACTATCTTAAATGCTTGATTTGGAATCGTTGAAATGTTTTTAAATCACACGATGAAAACTTGAGGTCATAACAAGCTCTTTGTAATGATTTGTTAATAATAATGGATAATTTGATCTTATAATGCAATTTTTAGATGACACAAAAATTATTTTTTCATAATGCATAATATTCGGTTTCTTTCGGTCCAGTCTAATTTAATGTTGAGGCAGTTTCTAATTTCTTTTCTTTAACTGATCTTCAGACTGGACCGTCGCAGTCATTTTAAGATTTCCCTGGAATACTATGAGGCTTCGCTCGCTCGCCATCTACTGAACCACTTTAGTCTAGTAACAAATATATTCAAATTCAATTTATTCCAAAATATGAAAACATCAAAAGAAATTTTAAAAAAATGTAAAGCAAAGGGTACATTCATAAAAATCACTTGCATCAAAGCTCTTTATAAACAAATAATATGCTTCCGATAGTTTCTTCCCTCGATTAAACCATTGATCATAAAATTTTTCAATATTTTCGATGGATTCAACAGATGTTTCAAAACTTTTTTTTTTTATCGTCATAACATTTCGTGTATTTGCCTTTTGGACTTACTTTTCCCCCCAATAACGTGCCTTGCAAAAAGAACAAAGTCCTGTATAGTCCCACAACTATGGTCATGCAGTCTGAAACTTCGTTCCATACACATAAATGTTTAGCCCTTTTTCGTTACTTTCGTTTTCGGGTCTTCTTATGAACGATTCTTGAGCATTTTCATTCGACCTGTCTTCTCTTTTTCGACGATTTCATTTGAAAAGCGACATGGCACGACTTAAACTCATCGTTAAATTTTTTGTCTGTTTTTTAACCATTAATTTTTTATTAAAAAAATTTGCGTTTGCAGGAAATTTTTTTTGTTATATGACATGCAGGATTAAAAAAATGTTAAAAAAACTTACAGATAACAGTTCTTAAACTTACAGATAGGACGCAGTTATATCTTATTTATTAGATGCTTATTAAGTACAGTTTAAGATTTTATTCATTTTTAGTTTATTAAAAATGAAATGAAATGTTGCCGTTTTTACTTATTTTTTTGAATATCAATATCAATTATACAAGCTTTGTTCCGGAATAGTGTTTTCCCCTTTTAAATAATTTATTTAAAAATATTTTTAAATGTGTTTAATTGTATTTTGCAAACATATTTTTTTAAAATCTTTACGTAATTGCATTTATATTTACATTGGTTGCTGCAATATTTAATGTTATAGTTGCTGTAAGTAAGAGTAAATATTAAAAAAATTATTTAAATTGAGGAGGAGACTCAGCTGTAAAATATTATTAATCAACGATTATATCTAGAAATTCAAATGATCTATAATTGATTTTCGCTGATTTTAATTTTAAAAAAATGAAATTTACGACGCAAATCTCAAGTTGTCATGTGATAAAATTATTATTTTTAAGTCATTATTTATTTTAATTCATTCAAATCATTAACCAGTTAAAACCGATTTGACCGCCTTCTCTGTCTGTCTCTATTCCTTCACAACCTCTCTCTATATATAATGATAGTTTTTTAAAGTTAAATTTTCAATTTTCCTATATGTATACAGAGAAAGAGAGAAATCTCGTCATTGTTTTGGAGCTCGACCAATTTTGAGATGGGGGGCAACCATCGTTTTTCTAATTATTGATACATGCGTAGTATGATAATCTCGTGATTCTTTCAAACTTGTTTAAACAGGTTAATAAATTAATTAAGATAATTCGTAAGAATTCATGGAATTAATAATTTGGTTATCAAGTTGTAGCTTTAGTTGGCGACAAGTCGTCAAATGTAACAACTTTCCGCATTATTTTCTAATAACCCTAAAAACGGAAAATGGATGCTTCAAAAACTATAAATCTCCAATTGTTGATTACGCATTTTGAGGCTTCAACATTTTGTTGTTTACCTATTTTAAGTTTGATGTTACAAAGAAAGACATTTTTCTTTGCTTTATAGTTGTGAGAATTTCCATTTTACAAAGAAAACTGTGTTACTATAAATAATCAGAAATTCCTGAACGAAGTTCGGATAGCTATATGTTAAATCTCTATATTGAATTAAAATTTTCTATTAAAATTCTGTATGATAATTAATTATTGGTACGCGATAAGAAATACCATATCTATCTAGTACCAGTATCGCATCTAGAAACTGATTAAAATTAAACTTTCAACGTTATGTGATAAATTCTCTGATACTTGTTATTATTTTTTATCTGATCTGAATTTGTCAATCTCAGTATATTTTTCATCGAGGAAATTACTTCAAACTTTGAAAAATTCTTTTATATGGGCGAGAAAAATGCTTTGTTTTGAGTTTCTTTCTCTTTGTATCATTCCAGAAATTCCTAAACGAGCAAGACCAGAAAAATGTGCAATTAAAGAAACTATTAGCGGCGGTCGCACATTTCAGACAGAAAGGAGATTACAACAAGGAATTAGAAGCTAGAGGTAAGCACTGGAATGTAATTGTTGTTCTGTTCCATACTTGTCATGACTTGTTAAACTTTTTGCAACAACTAAAAATTAAATGTTTGGTGATGTTTTTCTTTACTTTCCAATTATTATCTTTGCTGTGATTTTTTTAAAGTATTTGCTTAGAATTTGATTCTCTTTCAACAAATAGTATAGTTAATATTGCAAGATTCGTTTCTTAATTTTTTTTAATGTTTACGGATTATCACAAAAGATATTTCGACTTTTGTAAGTCGAATTAATTTATGTTTAGTGACTTCTATTCTTTATTTCTTGATATCGGCTTATTTTCAAAGGCAATTTTGCTTTATAGCTTAGCTATGCAGATTTATAAATTTTAAATTCATAAGAATAAATTTGCATAACTTTTTAGTTTGCATTTATTATTTTGTTTATTTATTTATATTGCTTGTTACATGGTAAGAAGTAGTTGTAACAAATTTAAAGAGTGGGGATAATTATATTTGCTACTTGAATGCATTCGTTTTATAGTATGTTTTGATTTTGTTAGTCTATAATATAAGGCATGTAGATTTTAGCTTAACTTGTATGGCAAAGTTTGTTTATTAGTTTTGGAAAAAGAATGGAGTCTCTTTTTTTTTAAGTGAATATTTTTGAATCGAAAGAAAAAACAAAACAAAGCAAAACAAAACAATATGTACAAAACTTCCGATATTACACCAATAAGAAGAAAATTATCTCTCGTGTAATAACAATCTAGTAAAATTCTGTAGTTTTCATCGGATTGCATGCAGGGCGATAGTTATAACTGTAGGAGTATGGGCATGCATTGCTATAATGTGCGCATTCATGAAGATAAGATGAAAACAGTAGAAGTTTAGTTTAGTTTAGTTATATTAACGTCCCGTTTAAAGCAACACGAGGGCTATTTTGGGACGGACCTCGTAATTTTGAACCACGGTCAGATGACGAGGACGACACCTGAAGTGGCACCCCCTCTCCACACCACACCAGCGGGAGGACATTTGGCCTGACAGATTTAACGTACAAGAGACCCCCTCACACGACGGATCTTCGGTGGAATCGAGTCTCGAACCTGAAACCCTCCGGTTCCGAAGCCGAGACCTTACCACCAGGCCACCGTGGCCCATGAAAACAGTAGAAAGCGATTCTCATTGAATTTGTTTAAAATCATCACAAATTGGGGTTCATTATCTAATCTAAGAACGTTAACGTATGAGTGTCTATCCTGCGTTAAAATCAAGTAAAATCAATGATTTGATGTGGGCCATGGAATTGAAAATTGTAATCATGTAAGTTTTGCCCACGCTTTGAAATCAATGTTCAAACGATTAGTTGAGCCGCGATGACCTGGTGGTAAGGTCTTGGCTTCGGAACTGGAAGGTTCAGGTTCGAGACTCGATTCCACCAAAGAACCGTCATGTAAGTAGGTCTCTTGCACGTTAAATCCGTTAGGCCAAATGTCCTCCCGCTAGTGTGGTGTGGAGAGAAGGCTCGAGTGTCGCAAGCTCAAGTGTCGTCTTCGTCATCTGACCGTGGTTCAAAATTACGAGGTCCCTCTAAATAGCCATCGTGTTTCTTTACAACGGGATGTTAAAATAACTAAACTAAAACTAAACTTATAACATATGTAGTTGATAGAAAAATTCTTTAACATTGAATGGTATTAAAAAAATGATAAGCAGTTTTTAACTTTGAGCATTTGAAGTGAATAAAGATAAATGTATTGAGAATCTTGAAAGTACTCGAGATTTTAATTAAACATCAGATCTCTCGAAAAAAACACAGAAAAAAAAAATGCTTCTTTTACGAATATAATACCCCCATTCCTCCCCAAAACCCCCCAACAAAACAACAACAACAACAACAACGAAAAAAAAAGAAATCCACAGTGATCCAAAAACGTGAAATTTGACATATATTCTTTACACCGCATTTGCAGATTTGTTTCAAATTTTGAAATCTGTTCATCGGAACTCTGTATAGATGGAATTATGCATATATATTTATCATTAGTATTACAGATCTGTATTAAATTTTGGATCTAATTCGTCAGAAGGGCTGGTTGTTTATCAGCATCTATATTTGTGGTTGTGAATACATAATAATAAAGAAAAAATAATTAAAAAAAAAACCTTTGCGATTTAGGCAAATTTTATTTTGTGACCTTTTTATCAATATAGTAGATGTGTATCAAATTTTGAATATAATACGTTGAAAGGAACGCAATTGAAATCCATACTTTTTAAAAAACTTTCTGCTATGAAGTACAAAATGCGTTGTATTGCATTTGTATATAAGAAAAAAAAAAAAAAAAAAAAAAAAAAAAAT
>JAPMOQ010055289.1:1777179-1817429 GCA_026543055.1 Argiope trifasciata | reverse complement strand
GAAAAACTCCTATTTTTTTATAATCTAATAATTCAAAAAAATTAAAAAAAAAAAGACTAAGGCAAAAAAAAAAAAAAAAAAAAAAAAAAAAAAAAAGAAAAGAAATTAACAACTTACGTGCGCACACACGAAACCAAATAAGCACACATTTACTATTTTAAGAAATAATTTATTTTTAAATGTAAATTTTGTACAAATGTATAAGCAATACAGTACTATTATATGCAAAATCCCAGAATTTTATTTTTCAAAAACAGTTTTTGATTTCATATTATTGGCTAGTCTAAATATTATGAACTGTCAGCTGTGATAATATTCAGCTATGAGAATATTATAGTTTTGTTCTGACTTACCCTATATTTTGGGAAAGTTTATCCATTAATGTTTTGCTTTAAACAAATATCATTAATCAAAGCTTATCATTCTAGTAAATTTAATAGAACTACAAATTACTGAATATTTAACTCTACTATTGATGTGAAACAACACGTTGCGTTATCTGATATTCATTAATCAAAGACTCAAAAAATAATTTTATCTTTCTTGTGGATACTGAGAAACATTCTAAATACTAGAAAAATCGTAGAGCTGAAGTCAGAAACAAAAGAGGGTATAAGCCGATAAAGGAGAGAAATCCAAATCTCAGCTTAGCATGTCCTGCTTCTTTTCAAATAGTTAATCGATGAAGAGAGTTCATCGCGACTTTTGAATGATCAATAGAAACGACATCAGGAGCAGCTCAACTGATGCAGTTGGCGCTAAAAAAGAATTTAAGCGAGAGAAAGTTCTTTGAAGAGAGAAGGGGACTTCAAAATTGAATTCCGCCTCGACGGTCGCCCAGGATTAGATTCCTCGCGCTGTTCCAATCCTTGAAGAAGCAACTCCCCAGCCCCCACACACTCATCACCAATCGAATTATTTCCTACCGTGTCGCATTATGCGCCAGGAATCCTTTTCGATTGCACGACCAACAAATTCTGAATAATCGCCAAAGCGCACACAGAATGGACTTGGAAGTTGTTGCAGATGCCTTTTTTCGTAAAAAGAGCAAAGGATTCCGCCCGAACATTCATTTTGAAACAAGAATAAAGAAATAAAAAAGGGATTGTGCTAGATATTTCGTAGACTGAAAAAGTCTTTTAAGTTGGAAAATTGCGAAATCTTTGTTGAACTGTCTTCTTTAAGATTTAAATGAATAAATAACTAACTGAGTTGATGTAGACATGTTCCTAACTCTAATTTGTACAAGTAGAGCACAAATGTTAAGGTTGAAGATGTTTTTCAATCGGCATTATTGAAAGTGTTTCTTTAGTAAATATTTAAATTTATACGATATCTTTTGAAGATACAACTCCCACGCATTTTTTTTAAATATTGAAATGGAGATTATCTCTTAATGACGTGATTAATGTTTTAGTTGCAGAAAAGGTTAAGTATCTTAATAATAAACAAGACGTATTTTATTATTTTAAGGCTTAGGCTATATCAAAAAAGCAAACATTGAAAAAGTTTTATGTTTGAACAGTATTATTATTTTAAAGTAAATTTTGAATCGTGATAAATCCAGTTTAATCAAAACTTCTTTACTTTTTCAAATGCGTGGGAGGTGAAGGTAGAGTTATCGAAGCTGCATTTCAGAGTAAATAAAATAACAGAAATTTGTTTGTGCAAAAAGTTATTGCTCACGCATTTTTATTTTTATAGAAAGAAATAGAAATTTTCATTTGTATTTCAAGTTAGCACTAAATATTTCATAAGTGTTGTAATGATGGCTTTTATTTTGAAATATTTGTTGGATATTTGAATAAATTAGACGAAAGTTGTTTAAATTTTTTTTTCTTGAATAGCTCAGTAATGATTGTTGTTGTATTGACAAATGTTTATTGCTGTAATTTGTATCATTATGTAGAATGACAATAAAAATGATATAGTAGTTGAAAATAGACTAGGAAATGAATCCTTTAATAAGCATTTTGCATAAATTTTTCACCGGATAATTAACTCATCGTGTTTTTAAGCTAAATGAATATTTTAGGTACTGTTCTTTTATATTTTAAATCTACCAAAAATCTGGATAAGGAATAGAAATAAAAAAAAAAGTTTTAGGTTATGAAATTGAAATAATGTTCTTAAAAACTGTTTGATAGATCCTCAATATTGCTTTTCTTACAAGAATGGCGAAATTTGTTTACTTAGTAATAAGATTCGTTTTCCTTTACATTTATCAGCTGTTAGGTATAAAATTTTTTCATCATAGTGTATTATGAAAAAATCAGCCTTTTTGTAATTTCTTGATTTTTAGTCACATTTATTAGTGTATAAGTGTGCGTTAAAGAAAATAGTTATTTTCTTTGACGCAACGAAATTTTCTTATCAATAGAAAAGAAATTTCGATTTCTTTCCCTAATTTTAGAAGTTTAGCTTTGAGGAAATGGAATACAATATTAGTATACTCATGTGTGTATATTTTTGCTTTATTTGATCCCATATTTTGAGAACTCTGCCGTACTTTTTGTGTGATACAATTGTATCCGAGAAAACCAATTACCTTCCTTCTGCATGATTTTTTGTTACTCACTTTCACTTCCAATGATTTTTGTTACTTAAGCATATTACTCCGCCTCTCACATATAGCGCTCTTTAGCTGCCCATGTAAAAATTTATTAGACTCTGTAACATCACTGATGTAGCAACAACGCCAAAGGCAAGCTGAAAATTAACACCCAAAAAATGGAGAATCAGCAAATTCTTTAAATTTCAAACAAAAATCTGTCATCATTGAAACCTCAACAATTTTTTCTTATTAATCTTTGTATTAATCAAATTTCTTCTTATTTTTCTTTTTCTGAAATCGTGCCCAAATTAATAATAAGGTTGGAAAATATAGAACATTATTGAAGGATATCGCTAAGTTATTAGGTATAAATAATAGAAAATAATTAACAGCTTATTTCTTAAGAGCATTGGAAATTTTGCGCTTACAAAAGAGCAAGAATGCGAAAAAAGATTCCTTTTGCAGTTGCAACAATCAAATTCAATTCTTATTTCGCTGAAATTTTTCTCTCTCTCAAGAAGTTAAGAATTCGCTGCCGTATATATATATATATATATATATATATATATATATATATATATATATATAGAAAATCACTAAACTGGGTGGTCTTCCCAAAACTTTCTTGCATACTCTCTACCTTAGGTATTATCCCAGAGAATGCATTGCATGTCATTGACGTGTAATGATTATAAAATATTAAACTTTGGCGTGAATATAATATTTTCACTGAATCTATGGTACCATCCCTTGCGAGTTGAAGGGCGATTAAATCCTGACCTGCGATTCGAAAATCGAATTTCTGTTGCAGACATGCTTTTCTCAATTGACTAAAACAAAAGTTTGACATTAAACTACAATTGCAGTTACGAAATTTATTACCATTGCGTGTTTGTCTTATCACGTTTACATGTCTCTTAAACATATAAACGTTTCTTAAACATGTTAATGTAAGAAAGACAGACGGTCAATATCTTGAGTTTGGCTCAAAATTTGAAAGTTTCCTAGACTACAGATGTTATTTCTATGTATGAATCTTATTTATCTGCCTTTCTTCGTTTTTTAAGTATCACGTTAAATTATATTCGAATAGTGTGGGCTGACAAATTTCCTCTGAGTGGATTTTGCTAAAAATTTAATAGAAATCTACAAATTTAGTATAAAGACCTTATGCCAATTTTCATCCGTCTTGATTAACCTTTTGAGCCCTGACCGTGATTTAACCGCCCCAAAGCTCCTGATTCAGGCCCGTGTTGAACAGGGCAATGTCGAGCCGTCAACGTTCATAGGATTAAACCGTTTTTAAGTTATCTTTGTCATAGATATATGACTTTTTTTGAACTCAGGGACTTCTTAAACGTGGAAAATCGTCAATATCTTGGGTACGAATTTTGCGACTATTAATAATACTTTTCACTTTACTACGTATACGAGAAAATAAAAATCCAATTCTTATCCTTTTATTATTGGTTTTTTTTTATCATTACAGCAATGATTACTTCAGTAAGTAATTACTTCCCATCCAGTTATTTCACTAACTAAATACCCCTGGTTTTTGTTCTCTCGGTCAATCCCGTCTAAATCCTTTCCCGGAAAGCCCCATGCCCTGCTTTGCTGGATGCTTTGAAGTGCTAACAATTATTCGTGATAGAAATGTATTCGCCCCGGAGAATTATTGGGTGGCGGAAGGGCCTGGATGGCTGATGAGCTTTCCACCGAGGCGAATCTTGTAAACGGGATTAACAATTCTCGGTCCCGTTTCAGCATGTTCTCCCGGCGATTTACACATTCTTCATCGCTGGCTCTAATTATGATGCCGGTCACAAATGGAAATTCCCATCCGAACCGTTCTGTTGCTGCGTAAGCGAAAATTTCTGCCCGCAGCGCGTGTTGCCCTTCTTGTTAAATTGTGTTCTCAGGAGAGATGTGGTTTACCTTCATCGGAAACAGTTAACTTTCTCCTAAGACCGAAGTTCTTTGGTGACTTAATGGGGTTGGCGATTTTGCTGGTTTGGTACATAGAATGTGGCAGTTACTTAGGAAAGAAAGTAGTTGCCACACTTTCAAGTGATCCATTTCATTTCACTCTTTTTTTTTATTGTTAGTTTGTTTGGATATATTTTAAAGGCTGTCGACAAATATGTTATTTTTCTCATGTTTTATCTACTGTATTCTGCTATTTTTGGGAGTATTTATTTATAACTGAAATTAAAAAAGTTAGCGATAATATTATGTTATCTTTTTTGTATAGTAATGTAAAACTGAGTCGTAATGTTCTTGAATTATCTCTTACATATTATTTACGTTGAAACGTATTTATGGAAAAAAAAAACAAAATAGATGGAACAAAGAATTCAAAGAAGATGGAACAAATGTTACTAAAAACGGCATTAGGCATTGCATGCATTATCAATTTTGCATTTTTTTTGGGGGGGGGGTAAAATTTCCAATTGTGTGCAAAAAACAGATCCGATAAACAAAAATCTCTTCTCGTATTGTAATGTAGAGATATTTTGAATATTTATTTTATATGTAAAAATGAAGCACAAGATTTTCTTTAAATTGGCCTCTAGTTCATATTGGCAAACTCTTTCTTATTTTTATTAATTAATTGCTTAAGAATTGTATTGCAAATGAAATCTTTTACCCGAAATAAAGAACAAAATTCTTTCATCTTTTGAAAAAGAAAAGTGTTTTTCAACTTTTTAATTTTTTTTAAAAATTAGTATTTCGGAAGCATTGTAAATCTATACAAAATAAATAAAAGCCCTCATCAAATAGGGATTACTTTCTTTAAAGGAGCAATTAATTTTTTTTCAAATATTTATATGCACTCTTGAGAATAGTGTTTAGATATCTTAGGTTTAATAGCACAAGAACCAGATTTTTAACTCTGCTAAGTCAGTCGTAATACGATATGAGAGGAAATGAAAAAAAAAAAAAAAAATAATAATAAAAAAAAATCATGGCAACGGTATAACTGAAATTTTTGTTGCAGACTGCTCTATAATCAATGATCTGTTAATTTTGGGGATATACGTTGCATTAGCTTACGTTATTGCCAATTCAGTTGTTTATATATTAGTTGGAATTAAAAGAATGTAGTGATACACACGATCTTTTATTATATTTATGCGTATGTGTTTTACATCTTTGAATCTTGAAAAAAAGGAACATATATAGACTTTTTTCCCCTGTAAATTTTCTTATGCAGCATGTAACAACTTTCGTCAAACTATTTATTCCCTCGGTTACTACACATTTTCTGTCAGGAGTCTGCTTGATCGAGAACGATAATAATGGACGAGTATTCCTCCCCACCCCTCATCTTGTTTTCTTTAATAAGCTGACAGAAAACCATCTGTTTCCTGCGCCAGCCAGATGGTACTTTTCTCGCTAGCCGTGAGTAAACGGCCATTTTACGTATCTGTCAACACATAATCGCCCTTTCCTGAACTCAAGTTCATTTATTTTATGCTGCTTACTTCCCTGTTCTCTCTGGAATCGTAAAACATAAGGATTTCGAGGCTTCTGTAATTCTTTCTATTTTTTTCTTTCCCTTCGTTGTTCCTTAAATTAACTTTTATTTACTTGAAATAAGTTGGCAAGTAAAAAAAAAAAAAAAAAATCTATGGTAACAATCAAAATTTACTCTGAACAGGTTTGCTTGATAAAGAAATGTATAGAAATTTAACACATATAATTTTGACTTTGTATGGCTAATTTATTTTTATACTGTTTGTCCTAGTTTTCGAGAGTATAGGCTTTGGAGGTCAATATTTGTTACTTTCACTATGAAATTCGTTGTACAAATTATCATATGCTGTCAGTAAAATTTAATTTTTTAAATTTTTGATCATCATTGCTGGGCGTTGGTTAGAGTGAGGTAGGGAAAATGAAGAAGTTCAATAAGAATATAAATAACTAAAATAAAAATTCAGAAACACACACACACACACATACACTTAGCTTTTTTAGTGTTTTTATATATGGAGTATATAAACAGTATGGATATGTATGGATTGCACGTATTATTATGGATTACACGTACGTTAATAGCTCTATGCTGCTATAATATTTTAATGCGTATGTAATACATAACAATATTATGTTATTTTAAATAAAAATTTAATTGCGTTATTAAAAAAATGATTTTAGTAGTGTGCACATGCTCATTTATTTTGTCTCAAATAGAAAAAAAAAAGACATTTTTTGTTTGTTTGTTCTACTGTGGGATTTTAGTATTAAATCCGGATGAATGTTTCGAGAGCAAGAAAGTAATTTCCTTGAAGGGTTTTTAATGTAATTTTAAAAGGTATTTGTTAATGCGAGAGATAATAATAACATTTATTATAATATTAAGTTTTATGTTTAATTTTTACTACTAGTAATAAGGATTAAGAGTTTATTATTACTAATATTAAGTAAGCGTGTAAATTACTGATAAAAGGACAAATCTGTAAAGAAGTTTAAAGCTAAAAGATGAGAAATATATAATTTTATAGAATGATTTCGTAAAATTTTTGCATTATTTGGGTTTTGATTAAATCAAATTGGGGAATAGTCCTGAGAATAGAACTGAGATTTTTTCTAAAGATATTTTTTTCAATTTTTTTGAATGAAATTTATGATTTGTATGTTATATATATATATATATAACTGAATGTAAAGTGTTGACTGATTTTACTTGTAATTTCATGAATAAAAGAGATTAACAGTTGATAAGATGTTAAATTTTTACCTGCTGTTTGATTATTAAAAAGTTATTGTAATCGAAAGAAAAATTTTCTAATAATGAAAATTTCCCCTTAAATCTCTTGGCTCTATTTCCTGTAATTTCCAAAGCAAATCTGCATTTATTGAAGCCATATTACATATCTTTATACTGGATTTCTTAGAACATATATCTTATTCTGATCCCTTAAATTATTTTTAATGATGTTCCCTTTTAATAAATCTGTGGAAAACTCTGTCAGACTTAATACACTCCAGCTTGATTAAATAATTAATATTTTCTTTTCTTTTCTTTTTTTCTTTTGTGTTTCGCAGTTTTTGTAGTTTCCATGGCAAAATAGATAGTAGTTATATTTTACAACGGAATCTTGACTATGATCTTTTTTTTTTTTGGATATGAATATTTTATATTTCTCTACACATAAAATAAAACTTTTTGAGACTATATATGTTTTAAAATAGATTCAATAGTCTGTTAAATAAGCAGTGCCGTTTTGTTTCTAGCAAAATGAAAGATGTAGGGAACTAGAATTGGAATAATGGTAGTCTTCTGAAGATAATATGGCTTGCAATATTCGTCCCTCATAAGGCAATGCATTTCATATCATTCCACTGTACAATCGTCGTCTGCAAATAAATGGTATAAATTTCTACCCGGAGAGTCTTTTTTCTTTTATGAGTCACAGTGTTGGTTTTTGGAATTCGAAGGCGATTTGGAAATCTTCCAAAGCTTTTTTGTCGCTTAAAGTATATGATATTGAGAACGCGGTTAGTTTCCAAATGCGAATAACCAACACGTGGCTCTTTTTTTTCTCCTCCCTCCGAACTTTTTTTGGGTGGAGGGAGACACCGATCGATGATGAAAGATTTTAGCCGGAAAGTTTAGCTATGAATCTTAGCTTGCGTATCATAAGAATAAAAAAAGAAGACAAATAGCTGGTGAGTTGGCGAGAATGCAGACTGTAACAACGACAGTTTCTGAAGGGTTTTTTTTTGAGAGAGGGAGTGGGACCAAGACTCGTTATCATGCTTCACAGAAACGATTTTTATTTTTAAAAAAGCAATTTTGTTTGCTCATGTTGAAAGCTGAATTAATACTCAGTTGGAATTTTTAGTGTTAAAAAAAAGGTTTTGACATATGTTGAAACATATTAGTTTCTAGATCCCCCTCCCATCTTGATACATTCGAAGTGTAAAAATTATATTAAAGAGAACTTTCTATCTTTGTGATATATTTATGTATATATGTTTTCTATTTAAAGTTTGCAATAAAGAGATTAGCCTTAGAATATTTTACATTTTTGTAGGAATTGGATTGTCTTATTTACTTATACCTCTAGAATATTACTTGACTTAGTTTAATAATACATTGAAGGAGCAGTCTCATAAGGGATTCTAAGTTGTATTGATTTTAGTATTTATTTTTTGTAATACCATCTGCATAGTTAAAGAATTTTCGAGTTATTGTGAAATGATACAATAGTAAGCTGTTCTCATATATTCTATTTATAAATCTTAATGTGGATATATTATATTGTTCGGATTTCTTTTTTCATTATATTTTGTTATTAGTATAAATTTTGCAATAACTTTCTATATTTGCTGTCAGATTTGAAAATATGAAAGTTTAAATCTGTTCTGTAAAATAATTCTCGGCATATTGTTGGAGATTTTGTTTAGTTTTAATAATGGATCTTATCCCATGTATGCGCGTGTTTCTTAGATAACTTTGAAAAAAATTAAGAATGTCTTTCAAAAATTCGTAGCTTCTCACCATTTTAATTAACAAGATAAAAGAAAAATCTGTTGAAGATTTTATTTTTTACCCATATAATCACCTAACATAATTATTTTCATTTTATTATGCTGATTTTCTAAATATTTATCGATTTTCTGGCAGTAATATTTCCTTTTGAGTTTCGGAATATTAATAACGTTTTCCCATATGCCCTATGCTTATTATCGATTCATAGAATTCATCCTTCATAATTGTTGTTGTTTTTTTTGCAGCGCTGCATCTTCACTCCGAGTGGGAGGAGGTGCGGGAGGGGGCGATGCAGAGAAAGCGCCAGCTGGAAGGGATGCTGGCCGATGGACGCAGCTTCGAGGAGAGGCGGAGGGATGTGGACGCCTGGCTGTCCAGGCTGCAGGCTCGTCTCGAACGCATGCCACCCGTAGGTCAAACCCTCGACATCTTGGAAGCACAGCTCAAAGAACAAAAAGTGAGTGTCCTTGCGAGTTGTCCTTCAAAATGACTCTCTGGACCATGGGCTGTGAAATATTTCATAGATTAAACCAGGGATCGTTTTTCACGTAGAGCACCCCATCTCCCCTTTTATTAATTTTTAGAATTATATTTACCAAACGCGAAAATACGCGGTGACATTTTCATAAATTTTGATATACAAAGTGACCCTGATGAGTTGGCTGCTAACCAGACAAATACATTTGCTGAGAGGGAGAAGAGTAAAAAATTGGATAGTGAAGCGCTGTAAAATTATAGGGTTGTAATACGCACAATTGCATTGAACTCTGTGCATTTCTCATTAAAAACGCACTGCCAGTAACATTCTTTAAAGGAGCGAAATATCGCCTCTTCTAGGAAACTTTAATGCATGTTTTATTCCTAACTTTTTAAAATAAACTTGTCTGTTATCATACAATTATAATATCACGGTCGCCATTTCCTCGGGGATTGTGTGGAAGCATTTGTAAAAATTAAACTTGAAATGACATGATTTTAAAATTTTCATATTTCTTTAGTTAAAGGTACTTTAATAAAATAATCTGCAACTTATTTGTTATCAATAGTGTAGTAGTTGTAATTATTATTATAAATTAAATTATTTAAAAAATTGTGTGAGATATTTTAAAGATTCTTATATATATTTCTTATTTTCCTTTCTTTACACATATACGAGAATTTCAAATTCTCCATTACTTACTTTATATGTATTAGAATAAAATTAAAATAATGATTCCACATTAAATAAGAATATATATATATATATATATATATATATATATATATATATATATATATATATCATATTTGAAGTTTCTATTTGGGATTTCTTGAAAAATTGTCCCAGAATTTAATGATTAGGACCATTACAAGATGGAATTTTTCATGGGTATGATGAATTTTGAAGGAAGAGTATGTGGCAGTCTGATATTGAGCTGTTCATTTTATTTTTCTGCTTTTGTAAAAAAACAAGCATGCTTTTTTTTAAATTCAAAATTTTAGAAACTTATTGATTATTTATCTTAAACCAGTGGGCATAGAGCTAGAGAAGCATAGTAAGGTATATATCGTTAATAATTCTTTCAACATAATTTAAATATATTTTTTATACGTATATTATATACCAGGCAACAACAACAACCGCAGATTGACAATCCATTATTTAACAACCCCTTCAAATTAAATCAGATATTTGCTCCGAACTTGCTATATCCCTGAAGTGGTCGTCCGTCATCATCGAGAAGCAAAAGCGGATTGTGAATGTTTAATTATAAATTATGTTTAGTAATGAAATGATTATAATTAGTAATGAAATGATTTCTCCAACGTTTTCTTTTGTTGTTTTGAAACTGTCAATTAATAAGAAAATTAGGAAAATATTTCAAACAGAAATCAATAGCTATTTTTTGTTGTTGTTTAGTGCAATATATTTAAAGTCAGCGATGAACAATTCCGAAATTTAGGTTCATTCAGAGGATTCTGTAACATAACAGTGAGAAAGAAGCCCAAATCCTTACCTTACGAGCACTGCATTGTAATTTTGTCGTGAAATAACTATCATAATTGCATTCTCGACATTTTTGTACCATTATAGTGAAACATCTTCATTTGTTGATAATTTTTTAATTAAAAAATTTAGCATTATCCTTTATTCAATTGAAAATATTTATTACCTCTGCCTTAGAAGTAGATAAAAAATAACAAGATGTATATCGTTGATAAATGATTACCTATTTGAATTTAATTAAAAACATTGAAGTATTTGATGAAACAGTTATTTCAGATGCTAATCGAATAATTCAAATAGGATTAATTTTTGCAGCTATTTTTATTTACTAGTACTGAAGGATTTGAAAGAAGCAGTCGCGGTAGATTTTTCAAACTCTCATTTGAAGCGGGATCTTATTTTAATTTGTCTAAGTCATTTCTGAATAATATATATATTTTTTATATGGAAAGGACTAATATTTTTAAAATGAAGGCCACACTTAAATAAATATAATTTAATATCACCTGGAGGGCAATTTTTAAGACCGTCACCCTAAGCAAGGTTTTTTAAATTCATTTATTGCATTAATTCAGTCATTTCATTTATTACCTTGGAAGTGAAAAGAAACGAATTTTCAGTTTTTATACCAAGACTGTATACCAGATTTCATCCGTCTAGATCAGAGTTTCCCAAACTTTTTTGTGTCGTAGACCCTTTGCCATGTTTTTCCGTATTGAATAGACCCCCTACTTACCTGATATTGATTTCCTGTAAATTTCTAACTGTAGTGAAGTTTACTGTTAAAAACTTAAAGTAAAAACACATGTTAATTTATACATTTATTAATTGAATTTAAATTTATACTACTCAAAATAAAATTTCGTATCTGTTATGTAAAATCTATGTAACATGAAATAAACATAAAATAAACTAACATAAGCAAAAAGTCAATATTTTTAATGAGAAGGATGAGCCTGATGCTTTAACAATAAATTATCAACATTTAGCGTCAATTTTGTAAGGGTTAATCTTAAATCTCCTCGGCTAATGATGTCCAGTCTGTTTCTTTTATTCGTTAAGAGATTAGTAACAGCGCTAAACCCCTTTTCCACTAGGTATGACGATGGAAAGGAGATTAAAAATTACCTCGCTATATTCCATAATACGGGATAAGTAACGGGTATGTTGCAAAGAAGCCAGAATTGCTGATATCAGTTTTTAAACTGAACCTTAAGATCTTCGTTTGTACTTAGTTCTGTCAGTTCCTCTTGTATTATGACATTCGTTTCTTCTATGTCACCATATGGATTAATTATCCATGGTGGTATAACCATAGTCAAAATATCCTCAAACCTAGATTCAAAATCTGAATGGATGGCATTTAAATGTTGAACGTAAGTTAAAACGTCGTCTTCCTGGCAGCTTGTCTGTGACAAATTGGGGAACTGAGAAAATTCACCCTGTCCAATATTTTGCTTCATTAGTTTAACTTTGGCAAGAAACGCTGATAAGATGGACTTTGTTTTAATCAAATTTAAACTGTCGCCTTGTAATTGCAAATTAACCATATTAAATTTTGTAAACAAATATGTTAAATAGGCAATGTCTGTTTTCCTCTTCATTAAATTTTCTTTTAAAATTTTATCTTTAGTATCCAGAAATTCTAAAATAGTCTCAAAAAGTGCAAAACATCTTGTCAAACATGAGCCTTTCGACAGCCAGCGTACTTCAGTGTGAAGGAGTAATTGATGAAAGTGTTCGTCATTTCCTTCACACAACTGCGCAAATAACCGCGTATTCAACGCGTTGCTTCGGATTCGATTTACTGCATCAATGACAAAATGAAGTGATTCATGCAATCTAACACTCAAATTTTTAGCAACTAAATGTTGTTGATGGATGACGCAATGTATTGCTAACACCCCTGACACATTTTGTTTTAAATAGCTTATAAATCCACGATAACGTTCAACCATGGCAGGAGCTCCATCTGTAGCTACTGATATTATATTTGATAAAGGCTTTTTCAATGAAATAATCCTTCAAAACATGGAATATTGATTCACCTTTAGTGTCGGTTATCAAAGTTCTTGCGAAGAACAGTTCTTCGTGGATTTCTTGATTCATAATAAAACGAACATAGGCCAATAATAATGCTGTATTATCAGGTAAAGTTGACTCGTCCAGTTGTATAGAGAAATTGGTCGTTTGCAAATAATTACATAAGAAGCTTTCAATATCAGAACCCATTTCATCAATACGTCTTTCAACAGTATTGTTGCTTAAGGGAATTCTTTTAATGATATCAGATGCAGGTTTGTGTAAAACAGTTTTTAAAACCTCTTCAACGGCTGGCAAAATTAACTTCTCTCCGATATTATGCGGTTTTCTGAATTTTGCTATAAGTAACGAGATATTGTTAGACGCCCGCAAACCATCATCATTTCTTTGTGACGTCGAAGCAAACATTCTGTCCTGTGTAGGTCTCTTTTGAAGTTCATCTTTGAGTGTTTGAAAGTATTTCAAATCTTTCTCTGTTTTATCAGGGTGGCATCTTCTCAGATGATCTTGCAGTTTAGATGGTTTCATAGCGTCATTGTTCAAAACTTTGTTGCATAAAAGGCACATAGGCAATTTTTTGTCCGCCAATGATGGAATGAAGCCAAATTTCAAATAATGAACACTACATTTTTTTTTAGATTCGGACATGGCATCAGTCATTTATGGGCAAAATAAAATTATTTAAATAAGCTTACAGCTTACACAATTTTATAAACATATATAAAAAAGTTTTTACTTCATAGGTACTTTTATGAATAATGTAAATGTTTTGATATTATAAGATAGTATGATGTGAGTAAATAGGTACTATCAGTGTATGTGTTGAGATTTACTATCGTGGATCCCCATTTTCATTTCATGGACTCCCAAATTTTTTTTTCGCTGACGTAGACCCCTTGCAGGTTGTCATAGACCCCTAGGGGTCGATATAGACCACTTTGGGAATCACTGGTCTAGATCAAAGTATTTTTGAGTCACAGACAGACAAAATTTTTCAGAAATGTATTTTTCGAATTCAGGGAAGTCTAAAACGTAGAAATTCGTCAAAATCTTAAGTTGAAAATATTAATATATCGACAATTACACTATTTTTTCTGTACTACCTATACGAGGAAGTAAAAATTAACGAACTGCAGGAGACATGTACCCGATAGCTAAGTTGTTATCATTTAACTGAAAAAATTTTTGGGGTTGGTATAAAATTCAGTATTGAGCAAAATAAGTTTGGAACTTCGGTGAGAAACATCAAAAATTTTGTTTCATTTTAAGGAATTAAAAATTAATAAAATACTATCTTTATATTATTTATTATAAATTGAGATAGCGATGCAACATACCAAATTTTATATTTCGAATGATTAAATAACCTATAGAGTACTGCCTGACTCTGAACTATTGAAAAATGTAAATAGATGTCATGGAATGCCAAAGCAAAATGCCTATTGTTTGACAACGGATTCTAAAACTTTCTGAACTTTTTCCCATATGTTTGGATGGGTTTAATATGGCAAAATAGGGATGTGAGAAAAGTTGAAATAACTGAATGTTTACATTTAACAATCACCTGAAGACTGAATTAAAATAATACGATGAGACACAACCACGCGATATTCATATACGCGTGAAAAAAACGAACAAAAAAGTATATAATAGGACAAAAATTAAGGTCAAAGAATGATGAATTCCGGAGGGCTCATCCTTCCACGTCTTTCCCCTTAATAAGATAGAATCGTCGAAAAGTGGTCGTCTCAGAATACTGAAACGAACAGTTAGAATTTTTCGTAAACGAGGAAACTAAGCAAACAAAATAAAACAAAAAAGAATCTTATTAACCACAAAAGAATTCTTCGAATACAGCAGTTTTTCTTAACTGTTAACAAATTATATTTTCATTTTGATTTCAAAATTGCTTTAAATAATAAAAATAGTTTAAATTTTTATTTCATATAAAAGCGAAGCAAAGATGAAAAAAAAAAAAAAAAAAAAAAAAAAAAGAAAAAGAACTTCAGTTACAGTGCCTATAAATAGCTTAAAATCTCTTTTAAACATTTCTAAGTTTTTTTATTCAGTAGTTTTTTAAGTATTCAGTATAATTATTATTATTTTACAGTTAACGAATAATTATTTTTCTTGGCTCTAATGATTGCACGAAAGTTACTCACTCACCCACATCTAATTATTCAGATAAATTTCAGCTGTACTTATTATTTATTTTAATTGCTCTTTAGCGGAAGCATTGCATAAGCAAAGGTGCTCTCATCCTCAGCAATTAGCAAAGAGGCGATGGGAAAGATTGGGAACAGTTATCTGCCACAACTGGATTGCAGTTTTAACGATTTAAAGACCGTTGGAAGCTCGTTACAAGAAATTCATTAAATTTTATATTCTCGGTACGATTCCTTCTTAAAGCTGCTTAGGCACAGAAAGACACCTTGGCGACTCACTAGCGTTACTGAGATTGTTCTTAAAGAAACCTTATTATGCCATTACATATTTAAATGTGCCATAAAGATGCTCATCATTGAAACATAACTCGATCACTATGCACATAATGTTTTGATTTAATGTGCAATAAACAGAAGCTTTGGGTAATGATTTTGTGGATTGATATAAGCGCATTGAATCAATTCCAGTTTAAACAACAAGACTGTGCTAAAACGAGTTGTTGAATTCATTTTTATCATTCGGGAACTAGTATGACGTTGTCTTTTTTACTTGTTGATCTTAGTATACTTTAGATAAAGACATGCCGATGGCTAACTGGATTAAGGCATGGTTCAGTTTAGGCTTATGGATAGGAGAAACAATTATGTATGCTATTTTCTGATTGTTTTCTTCAACAGTTAGAAGATTGAAGTGACTTCTGTCGATTGAACACACTGCTGAATTTTTAATATTACTGTTTAGTAGTATTAAAAATTCAGCACGCCAATATGAACTTAAGCAACGAATTACTCGCTGTGGTTGGGCTAGATCATAGAGACTCTGTGGGGTAGATGTTGTATGTTTCACCCTTTTCATCCTTCTTTTTGGGAAGGCGGAGGAGGGTATCATTTCTGTAACTTTTTTTTTCTGGAGCCCTCTTATGCTTATATTGTATAAGAGTTCTGTTGATATTATTTTTGATGCTCCAGAATCTGTGATCATGCATCTATGTTTTATGGTTGGCTTTAAAGAAATGGTTGGCTTTTTTTAAATTCTATCAAATGTAAATCTAATTTTTCTTTCTCTTTTACTTGGGAAGCTGTAATGGCTGAGTGGTAAATTTTCAACTGTGTGATCAGTCTTAAACTTGAATCCAAGTGCGATTCGTCATATGTGTGAATAATCCTATACCCACGCACGTTATTGGATATTTTTAGGAGTTGCAAGGACAGAAGTATAAAGCAATATTTCTTATTAATAGACCTGATGTCGTTGGATTCTGATGTGTAGGATGAAACATAATCTTGCTACTACGGTGATGATGTGTGTATAGAAAATTATGGTTCATCTTGTCATTGAACTGCAGCTCAGAGCTATGACATCTGGAAATAAAAATAACTCTCGTTTCGCTTCGAAATGGTACATTAGTGTTACTAAAAAGTATTATACCACACTCTAAAGTGGAGAACTAACGTCTAGGAAATGCGTTTGCGTACGGTTTAGCGATTGCAACTACAGGATCCTTATTTCCCAGAGAGGATGAAGCTTTATACAGTAATACAATAATTGACATTTTAACCTGTTTTACAAGATACCTTCTTATTAATCTACAGTGAAATCAGAACTTTTTATTCCAAAATGGCAGTGCAGATAACTTTGGAGTAACTGCCATCCATAAAGCATGCCTGGACTCCGTGGATAACTATAATTAGATCTTAAATTCAAATAAATACAATCAAGATCAAATAAATACAATTAATACAAATAAATTCATCAAGAGTTTTGTTGCTGGGGGCAATTTAAAATATAATCAAATTCTTCTTTCCTTAGAAAGGTTGTGTGCACTGACAAATGTCATTTTAATCCAGATGGGAGCATCGATTTTCAAAAAACAATTTTGGAACTGTAAAAGACTATTTTTAGTGTAAAAGTCTTATTATTATTATTGCAAATATGTGTAGTAAAAGAGCGTTTGGAACACAATTCGTTTCCCACCTCCTGATGTGCTGAGAAAATTTGAAGGGTAAATGCTATCTACCCTATCTGTCTTCTTCGTCATCTGCCCATGGTCTGAAGTTAAGAGATTCTTTCCAAAATAATCAAACCAACCCTTTCTGTAATATTTGCTGTTTCAAAATGGGATATTAATATAACTGTTGAAACTATTAATGTGTGTTGTGACAATGTAATTTGTTTTTGTAATTCTTTTTTATTATTAGTTTCTGCAGCAGCTTAGATGATTTCATATAATTGCCTATCTTATTCATTCAAACTTTGTAATTTGATGTAATCTAATTGCAATATTTAAAGAAACAAACTTTTGTTTCATTCTTTAGGATAATCTATTAATACATAGCCAAAAGCAGATGTATTTTATTGGAATCTTTAATAGGCTTGATTTTTATACCGTAACTATTATTCTTCCTTGGATTTGGTATTAATGCAGATATCAAAAGTTTTAAAAAATAAATTATGTACTATATTTCTTCTTTTAAATCTTTTATTATATTTTATTTGCTATTTTAGTAGCAAGCTGTTATTCTGATATTCATTAATCTTTTAATTTCGGCCACTCTGTTAGTTTCAATCCTGGATATTCGACCATTTTATTTGTTTCAATTCGTCTTTGTTCCTGAATTTTTCTTTTAAAATAATTGAGATCATAAGATTTTGAGAATTGAGAACGGTTCGAAATTACAAAGACTATTTGAAAATAGCCCTCATGTTGCTTCAAACCGAAATAATTAAATTAAATTACGAAAATATAAATAAGAGAGTATTCAGAAGAAACTTTTTTGTTGAATTTTCCATAATTTTGCCAAAATAGTGAAAACGTTGAATTGCTTCTTAATATCACATTGTTATTAGATAAATTCTTGCCAATAGATTTGACATAGATTTTAGAAGAAAGATTTGACAACATCGATCTATTTCCTTTCTTGAAAGGATCTTCTTTCTGAAATGAATGCTGTTTGAATATTTGATGAACTCGGTATCATATTTAACAAGAAACTGAGAGTGGCAAATGAATTATAAATGGAATTAAAAACCACTCTGATATTTAAGATGAAAATAATAATAAACTCTCCTTGTATTAAAAAGAAATTGGCAACTAAATCTTACTGAGAAACATTATACAAGTTAAAATATTCCCTACTCACCAATGAAGAGCATTTTATGGAGTTCTAATGTTTTATTCAGCATCATTAAGTTGTAATTATTTGTCAAAGGATACGTCAGTGATATGGCACATAATCATCTTCTCATTTAAATTATTCCAAATAAATTGTTATACTTTTATTGTCACATTTGTGTTGTTGATAAAGCTATTGTAAGGAACTATGCTATTCACAAAACACGAAAAACTGTTACATGGACAATAAATTATGTGAAAAAACACACCAGTAATTAGCGATTACGAATTGTTTAGTAGTTAAATTAACCAAATATTTTTAAAAATGCGTAAACATTCCATTCTTTGTATGTTTTCAGTAGATTACCATGAGTCAAAAAGTTATATTGTTCAGAATTTTTCGAAAGATGAAACCGTTCGGAAAGAGTTCATTTTATTCAAAGGCATGTTTTCCAGTTCGTAATTTTGAACGCAATACAGGTCTCATATTCCGTTTAAGATAAGAGATGGACAAAAGCCACATTCTTCAGATTTATCTAATCTCTTTTCAAGATATTTATTTGTGTATTTTTCCTTCTTAAGTATCATTAATTGATAAGGGAATGTCACACTGTACTAATACCAAGGAACTTTCTTTTTCTTCTTTCTTTCTTTCATTTTTTGTAGAAACATCAATACGTTAAAGCGATGTTTTCTTCTCTGTTATCTTATTCGTGTAATGATTTCGATAAAAATGAGCAGTTATGCTTGTTAACATTTTCTCGGAAAGACGAGTATAAAATAATTGAAAGAAATTTGTTCCGCTTATAATTATTGTATTATGTGTAAATAAATACGTACATGTTTTCTTGGAAGAAGGAAGTAAAAATATTAGATAGGGTGATTGTTTTGAAAAAAATTGAATTTTATTGATTTGCCCTTTGAATGCTTTAAAGCATTTTTATCGTTTCGTGAATATGCTAATATGTTTATTGTATATTAGCCGCCTTTGATGACAGCTGGTTCGGCAGGAGTTATGCTTTCTAAAATGTTCAATGAAATACTTATGTGCCGTGTTCTCTTTATAACTTCCCAGTCAAATATATTTAAACTTTGATAATCAAGTAAATCATATTATTATAGAAACCTTACGATTGTTTGTTTATTGCACTATATATATATATCTCTGATTCGCCATAAACTGTAATGGAATTATGTGGAAAATATCATATTTTATATCTGTTCCATTACATTATGCTTCTATTTAAACACGCGCTGAACATCACACTTTCTTCGGCTTAATTTGCTATAAGAGTTAATTTAATTATTCAGTTCCGGTTTTTACGAGTTTTTGTCAGTGATGGCAATCACTGTGTACCAGTGATTACCAGTGGTCTTAACGTGCTCTTGCAGGTTAAATTCTACTTTCATTTTATTAGAAATTAATTGTTGGAAAATATGGTTATAATAATTCTTTAAAATAATTCATTAAAAATAGATACTGAATTTATAGGTTAAAACATCGTTATCAATTTTTAAAAAAGTCATTTAAAAAACAGTTAAAAAAAGAGGATTTAAAAAACAGTTTTGTGCTGTAATAATTTTGGAAGTTATTGCAGAAAAATTGCAAATATTAGCGTAATTTTTAATTAATTAAAGCTTCAAAAAATCCGTCTAGGTGTACTTTTTCATTCTCCAAATTAATGCGTACATACCAAGTGCAGTATATCTAGATCATATGGTCTGGTGTGTATAGTACTAACACATACACGCACGCACGCACGCACGCACGCACACGCACGCGCGCGCGCATTTATTACATTACGCAAACACATATTCATTTGATTATCAACCTTGGAGTAATTCTGAGCATTGATTGGCCTGATATTGATATATTTGTTTAAGTTGATGGACGAAAAGATTTAAAAGAGTTCATTTTAATAATAATATTCCTTTAAAAAAAAAGAAAGTCAGTTTTAATGATTGATTTAGAAGATAGATGGTGTAACAACTTTTGCTTAAAATATTAGTAAAAATATTTTGTAAAATTGGGCTCACAGAGTGAAGTTTGAAAAAATCTAACTCATTATTCATCAAGACTCAGGCTACATAAAATTAATTATTAACTTCATTTAGACCAAGTTAACAGTACTAAACAATATGTATGTCTATTTGTAATGATTTACAAATTACCCATTTGGCCCGAATTTGAATGGCTATCCTGTATAAATTCAATCATTTTTACCGTAAACAAAACACTGATTTATTGAATTAATGATATAGATATTGCAAACCACATGTTTCAAACGATCAAAGAAATCTTTGCCTTGCATTTATTTTTTTACAAAAACATAACGTTTAATATTTGTTTAATTTCATCCAGTCACGTGCTGAAAGTTTTATTTTTTTCATTTTAATTTGCAGTTATAGGTGATTTATTTTTTAATTTGAACTTCTGTCAACATGATGACAACGATTAATAAAAGCTATTTTTTCCTATTACTCGTTTATCATTTTTCATTTACTGTAATTTTTTTTTTTCGAAATATATTGTTGAAAAATGTGGTTAAAATATTTCTTTAAAATGCGTTAAAAATCAGAACTTAAGTTATATGTTTAAATACCGGTATCATTAGAAAGCTAATTTTTTAAAAATCGTTTAACATGATGTAAAAATCATGTTTGTGCGATTATATTTTCAGAAGTTATAGCGAGAAAACTTTAAAATTTCGCATAATTTTTAATTAATTCAAATTCTGATTAAAAATTTAAAAAAAATCGCTCCAAGATGCACATTCCCTACCTCCGAAGTATACATTTGCCAAATATAGTAGCTGTAGGTTCAACGGTATGGCCTGCAGAGCGCCTACACACACAGCTCAACACATATTTTACAGCTGGATATTTTTAGCCGAATCATTTTATGTTTTTTTATATATATATATTGAAAAGAAAAATGTATACTTTTGCCAGTCAGCTTCCAAAGACGTTGAATTGAAAACTACTATTTAAAAAAATATAAATTACTTAAAGCATTAATAGAAGAAAAAAAATTGTGACACTGTTTTTGATATACATTTGCTTAGTTAAAAATTGAAATTTGGAAATGAAAAGAATTAAACAGAAATAAAGGAAAAGTTTGTTTTTCTCATCGTCCTAAAAACGTCTCTTATGGTTTAACATTCGCCTGCTTCCAGAGCAGTTTATTAGGCCAAGAGGAATTTCCTTAGTACAGGACCTCTATCATCGTAGTTTTGCTGAAGTTGTTTATTTCATTTGTTCATAATTAATCACTAATGCTATCAAGATTTTCGAAAATAATAAAACCTAATGATTGTGAGAATAATAAGTATTCTCTTATTACAACCAAAATTTTTGAAGCTGCTAAGCAGGCTGTTTTTCAAATCGGAATAAATTTCAGCATCGTAGTTGCCCAGAAATTTTCTTCACAGCAACGTCAAATGCGATCTACGAGTCGCCAGCGACCTGACATATGGATAGCGCATCTTCCCCGTGATTTTTGAGCCCTTGGTGATTATCCCGTGATTTCCGAGTCTCGTTTCGGGCATGTTCTTCCTCTGTTCTATCTGTGAGATACGTGAATGTGTTCTCTTGTGAAAAGGGGTTGTGCAAGCGAATAAGTGATGCGTGAATTTCAAACTCTTGGCCTTAGCGCTGCTAAAGCAAGAGAGGCATTCTGTTGGCTAAAATCTCAGTCTTCGTAATAGCGGGCTTGTCCAATGGCATGTGCTATAAAAAATAACTCAACACGCTTTGTTTTATTTATAGAATCAACGTAAAAGGAATTATCTATAAACTGCCTAAATTTGTCTCCAGAAAAAAAAAAAAAAAAATCTAATTTTTGATGGACATTTTTTTAATACTTTTCTTTTCGTATGCAAATCAAGAGTTGGATCAAGGACTTTTATCAATCTCTCATTAAATATAGCTGTTTATGAAATAAAGGTAAGTTGTTGAAACAAATGACTGACATTTCTTTGATAGCTGACGATTTTTTGGGGGTGATCACCCCCATTTTGTGGACTGACATAGTTTGATTTTGATATCTCTTTGGCGCTAGGAGGGAAAAAAAGTTATTTCTTGTGCTATAAATTACTCAATGATATTCTTATATTAAACTTCTCTATTCTTCTGTAATTTTAAGTCATTGTCTCCTTTCTTCCTTTTTTTAAATTCATCACAGTACTCCCATTACAAGAACAAATACTTCTATTCGTCTTTTCTTTTTCATTTCATATGCTTATTCGATTCGAGGAATTATGTCTTGTTTAAAGTTTTAAAATTTTCATAATTGAACTATACTAAATTTTGAAAACTAGAACTAATGGTGAAGAATAATTTTTATCTGTGAAATCGACGTACCAAAAATCGGCAATATTAGTTATAATGTGCTCTAAACAACTTTCTTTTGTGTATGTGTTGTTATTTTAATGGTGGATTTTAATATTCCCGAAGCTGTAGACATTATAAAATACGAGGCTTCTCTTTTAATTAGGTATTCAATTTAATTTCCTATTTCAGCCCTTTTTTAATATGGTAATAATTTATATTAAGTCAATATTTTTTAAAATTTATTAACTAACTTTGTTCTTGTGATTTTATTTAACTGTTTTGACTCCAGACTGCATCAGCGTTTGTCTACAATATTATTTTAGCAGATGTTTGCTTTTATAAATATTCTAGTTATTAGCTGAATGTAGGGAACATATAGGAATCTAATCTGTAATGTTTCATAAAATGTTAACATTTTCCTAACATTTTATTATTCGTTGAATGTTTTCCTTTAAAAGTTTATTTATGTGGCGAATAAGAAAATAAAGCCTTCCAATCGCCATATTTAATTCAGTGATCCTAGGCAGCTACTTAGTGTATCGAGTTGGAAATTCCCCTGTTGTCTTACGTTATGCGTAAAAGTAAACATGATAGTGCATATTACATTGCGCTACGGGGAACTACGGTGTTAGAAATTTCTCAATCTCAGATTTATAATAGTCATTTCATTTCCATCGATTTTCTGTAATACATTTAAAATATTCGTGCAGAAAAGGAGATATTGGAATATTGATTTTAGAATTTTGTAGAGTATATACGCAAACTTTCGGTGAATGAAATTTACTAACCAATAAAGAACAATTCATGTCTTTGTTGAGGTGATATATTGGTATTATTGATTTCTGATTTAATTTGAAATATTGGCATCATGCTTATCTGAAATAATAAGAATTTTGTGTGTTTAGTTTGGTATATTCATGAATGAAAACTTGTTTGTTTTCAATCATATATCTGATCGATATTACATTAAACTTCCAAAGATAATTTTTTTAAAAGAAGTGATGGTACATTGGTATATAGAATTGTTTTCAATCTTTTTGTTTTTTATTTTCATGTAATAAATATTCTTGTCAAATGTATGACAATTATCAACTAGTTGTAATTAGCCGCCTTTGGCGATAAGCTGTTTTAAATTGTTAATTAAATAATTTATTAACTTGACTTCAATGATTTTTTAGCAAAATATTTTAAATTAACATTTTGACAGATATAAAATGCATTTAAAAGCCTTACACCGTTCAATTAATTTTATTGTGCATTTCTCTTTCTGTCAATTTTCTTAAAATGCATTAAAATAAATTTGATATTTCGAGCTTATTAGCAATGTAAGTTCATCTCTTAGATAAAGCAACGATAATTTTGACATTTTTCTTTATGTTACTAGTATTTTAAATAAAATTTTAAAGCTTTTACAAATTGTTAGGCTGCAAATTGTTACAAATTGTTTTACAAAAAGTTAGGATAGCAATTTGGATTGTGGAACAAAACAAAACAAATCTATAACTTTAATAGCGACTTTTATCAATAACTTTAAATGTTCTGCAACAATTCTTGTGTTTTTGTATAATCGTTCGTGATACATTTAATATTCATTCAAAACTCTTATTTTTGTTAAAAAAATGTTTTAATTTTTTTTTTTTTTTTGAAAAATTAAGTAAGAATTGAAAAGATAATTATTTAAATTTTAAAATGATGCAAAAATTAGTTTTGTTTTTTTATATTTTCGAAGGTTATTACGGATTAATGCCAAAATTTTTAATTTTTAATTAAGATTTCAAGAAAATCTCCCGGAAAAGAAAATTTTTTAACCATCGAAATGTACATCTAGGGCGAACACAAATTTATCTCTCTTATTAGTCAAATAAAAAATGGTTTTTAAAAACATCCGAAGTAAATAACTTTTGCTACAAAATTTAAATACTTCTTATATAAACTAATTTTTTTTACTTAACTTTTAAAACTATATATTAATTGTTTTAGGTAAAGAAAAATCTTAATATTCAAATACTTTATGTTTTTTTTAAAAAGAAAGGAACATACACGCTCACACATAAAATAAGACATTGTCTACTTGGAAAGAAGCTGCAGATATAAGATAGTTATTGATCAGTTGGGTATTAGATTAATGGTGTCAATCGCGAAAGTTAGATTCGACATATGCCATCCGTTTCTTCGTTACCATAATCAAGATATTTTGCTCTGAAGGAATACACATATTTATTAATACCGTGATCATGACTCATAAGACGATATCTTTGATAAAGCCTTTATTAATGGGATTCAGAGGAAATCTGTCTAGTAAATGGGCGTATTCATCTCTTCGTTGTCCGTAACGTGTCGAGTGCGTGCAAATGAAACTTCTGCAGGACGGCTGTAATACGCTTTAAGCGTTTTTCTACATTTTAAAACTTTAGAACTCGAGGACAGGACAGGACGGCGAAAGGGTTAAATTGTTTAAAAGACAGAAGCTTTGTTATTTCCTAACTTTCAGATTTGTTTTTTAAAACTCCGAGTGCTAAAATTAAGGCTTGAAAATACAGTTCCAATATCTGAACGACATAAAAACTTGCAGTTTAGTCCTTATTCATAGTTTGTAAGTTCAGTAAGTCTTGATTCAATTGTTGGTTTTTAAATAGTAGTTTAATTTCTTGCGTTTCGAATTATTGTCCTAGCTTTAGAGAATTAGTTTTTCTTATAATTAAAATTATCTTTTCTTTTTTGATGATTCTATGTATATGATTTCTTGAAAATAAAATGTCCTCATCAAAATCAAGGAATATTTAATCGTTCCAATAATCAATAAAGCTGATGGAAAAATTCATCCAGTCTGAAATTCAATCATTTTCCAAGATGAAATGACATTTTTCAAGTTCAAGATCTTTCCTATTCGTCTGTCTGATTTATTACAACATCAATATTCCTTTCCGAAATGAAACAAAGAAGCGTAAAGCAAATAACTATTATTTACTAATGGGATTCAGTGAAAAATCTCTCTAGTTTATAGGCATGTTAACTTCTTTGTCGCGTTCGAATGAAATTTCTGCAGGAAATTACTGATATCTATATTTGGATATTCTTGAATAATTTAGTATTGTTATTTCCAGTTAAAAAAAATTACAATAACTAAATGAATCAATATCCAAACATACATCAGAAAATGTTCGCCTAAGATGCTGATAATTGTACCGTCTCTTTTCTTAGGCTCTTCAAGCAGAAGTTGGTCAATGGAAGGGGGCAGTCGAAGGAGTGACCAGAACAGCGCACAAAATTGCTGCCGATTGCCCGCATGATGATGCCAATCGTCTGCGCGCCATTGCAGATCGCATTAACCAGCGGTACACAGAACTTGCCATTAGGTAAGAGTACTCCGAATTTGTTATTTGAAATAATAATTACTAGCAGTTAATTATAAAAGTCTCAATCTATTTCCTACTGTTTGTTAACTCATCGCATTCGGAATTGATTGGCATAGTAGCTTTTTCGTTTAACACTTAAACTGCTAATAGGACATATACGTTCAAATATAGTTTAAAATTACTAATAGGATAAAAATTATTTTAAAACTCATTGTAATGTGTCCCAGTTACAAAAATAAGGACATATATGCACATTACATTATAGTAGCCATCTGACCTAGATATACCGCCAAAATAAATTGTATTATGTATAATTGATCTTGAAGATCTTAGCATTGTACCAAAGTCAGCAATTAAAAGTACACGGTAATAACACGTAAAATGTTAGTTACTTAGCTATCGCTGCCTGTTTTCCCGCCAAAAACTATTGCTTACTGAAGACTAGTTTATGGAAAACGCATGTTTCGCATCTACTGGTCTGCTTTATCTATTTTTTTAAAAGCAAGTATGGATAAGGTATTGCAGATATACGAATAAACTTTCATTATAAATAAAAATTATCAAATTCTGTGCATTAAATGATTTAAAAACGAGATTTTTGAAAATGCCCATGAAAGTAAGCTGACTTATTGCTTATTTATTTTCCTTAAAAGCATCCATATGTATCTAATACAATGAAGGCTTTTATTTAAAGGCCTCCATTACTTAGTTGTTGATTCATTATATGTTATTTATAAGAATGAACGAAATCCGTACATTTTTTTTTGTTACAACAGGGCTATCGGTGACCTAGCGATAAAGTTCTTGCTTTCAAAACTGGAGAGTTCCGGGTTTAAAACCTAATTTTATCAAGGATTCTCATATTTGTGTTGCTGTTGCTTGCTAAATTTTCCTTTGGTGCAATCAAAATGTTCTTTCATCAATCCTTCTGACTATATTTTAAAAATATGTGGCCTGTCCTTATTTATGTATATCCTTTGTGTTTGTTCAAAACGGAAAGTTAACAAACTAAATTTTATCAACAGTAAATTAAAGATTGTGTAAACCAACCATATAATATTTAATTTAAATGTTCTCATTTATATCTTCATGAACTAACATTTTATTTATATTGTTACGGATTTTCTATCCGTCTGTTCGCTTCTGTGTTGTGGGTGTGTATGATGTGAGATAAACGCTATGAACAGGACTGATTAGAAAGACGACTACGACCTTTATTTATACGAAGCAAAAACAACAAATATTTATAACACCAAGGCGACAATTATTTCAGCTAAAATGAGCACACTACGACAGTAGCCCACAAGTAGTAACAACATCCACAACACACAAAGCAGTCAAACAGGATTAAGAAGGAGAAGGGATTCTCGGAGCCTTGCTCTACGGTCTCTCCAGACTGCTGAAGCACTTTCCACTGTCCTTCTCTTAGCTATATAACTACCACAAGATAGGCTACAGTACTCAACGCTGCTTCCTCATTAGACAACGAGGCACACAGCTCAGCACTAGCTTGACTCCGCCACTGCTTCGCTATTATCTGGAAGACTCCTTATTTATCGTCGATTCCGATTACTCACGCTGGCCGATTCAAACTGCCGTACTTTTATAGTTCCCAGGCTAAGAACTTATCTCGGCTTCTAATGGACTTAATAGCAAAATTCTCGAAGTTTCGAATATTATCCATTTTGTCGAAAAATGGTCGCCAAACTCTGGAAATATTAATGCATCCAATACAAAGTACTGTAAATCATTCTTTCCGTTGATAGAACCAACTATGCTGGGAAGCAGTATCACATATTCGTAACAATATAAATACAGGCAAATGGATGTTATCCAGGCGGTTGTCATATGAAATGTGTGTACTTAAATTATATAAAATGTGTGTACTTAAATTATATGAAATGTGTGTACTTAAATTATATGAAATGTGTGTACTTAAATTATATGAAATGTGTGTACTTAAATTATATGAAATGTGTGTACTTAAATTATATGAAATGTGTGTACTTAAATTATGAGCTCTTTATAAGGAATAATTTCTGTTTCATCACTTGGTTTGTGGTTTTTTTCCCCACAGTGTGCAGTCCCGAGGGAAGGCTCTCTTGAACGCTCTCAACTCTCTTCAGCAGCTGGACAAGGCTCTGGATCGTTTCTTGGCATGGCTGTCGGAAACGGAATCGGCCCTGGAGTTGCTGGAAGCAGAGGAAGAGAAGTACGGTCCTAGAGATGACTTTCACCATCGTTCGCATGGATGCCAAGAACAAATCAGGGTGAGACTTAATTTCCTTTGTTAGCTAAGCAAAGTAATTTTAGTAATTATTTCTATTTATGAGAAAAAGTGTATAACTGTGATTTTTTTCTTCCCCTTTTGCTTTTATATAGCATCAGTATTTCAAAAGATTTAATAACAAAATTAGATGTCATGGTTTTAAAATAAGTGATATTTTTTGAATATTTTCATATTATTTATTAATATGAACATTTGTTTTCAATATATTGCATTAATGGATTCTCCAGCAATGAAAAGAAATCTTTTCTATTTTTTAGTTAGGAATTTCTGAATTTTTATGTATATGGAAAGGTCAATCAAAAGCATGTGCATGGTGGTAGAATGCGGGGAGGGCTGAGATTGTAGCTTGTTTTTGATGAATGCATTGCTCTTGCAAAGATTATTGGATATGAATGCATTTGTACATTATTTTACAAATTGTACCTTTAGTAAAATTTAATAATATCTATTCATTTTTTTTAAATTAGTTTCTCAGCTTTTTGATACAAAGTACAGTATATCCACTAAATTTTTCTATATGGATACTGATCCAAAATAAATGTCCCAATTTCCATGAATCTAAAACTTTAATAGAAATAATTTTTGATTCATTAAAGATGGAGTACAAATTTAGTTTTGTTGAAAGAGCATGGGAAAGAATTTAATGGAACATGATACAGTCAAACAACTTTGTCAAAAAAAAAAAAAAAAAAAAAAAAAAGGGTGAATGACACTCAAAAAGTTACATTTTTTTTTCTTTCGAAAATTCATTAGCTATGAATATTTGAGGCTAGTAGGTCATTTGGCTTTCTTTTTAAAATAAAATCCAATCTGCCATATGATTCTGAACATAAAAAGTTGACACGAATTAATATCTGGTAAATTTGGTAGCTAATATAGTGTATCACGATAACAATTTGGGTATAGATACTTAATTACTCGTTCTCTGAATTCTCTATTAATGGCTTAGAATGACTTCTGTTCTGATTTTTTTTCACCCCTGAGATTTTGTATTTTTTTTTCACTCCTAAGATAATGTAGAATTTTCTCATTATCAACTATTCTATTATTCTCATTTTCTCAACTCAACTCAAACTATTTTTTTACAATTAAAATACTATCATTGTTCAATATGACAGTTTGAAAAAATTTTTGGAAGAAGAGTAGAAATTATGTTGAGCAATTTCTTTTTTATAACATATCTCGTTTCCTGCATGTATGATATCTAATGAGGCTGAGAAAAGTTTTGTTTTGTTGTGTGTGGTGGTGGGGATTAAATGTAGGTAATTTCAAATAACATTAATAGTGATGAATGATTTAATTTTTAATGTCTCAGGTAAGTAAGCATGTATTGTTTCTTTCTTTTTAAAAATAATTTTTCTATTTTTGCATGAAAAATGATTTGAGATATATTTAAAACATGGACAATAAATTTGTTCGCCGATATTAATAGTTGCTATTAATTGAAATTAAATATTATCTCTTGTAATAAAATATCCTTAAACATCGCATTTTCAGAAATAAATAGCTTATGTATATTATAAGTTCTTACACAACTGCATTCATCATGGTTTGATTTCCCTAACTTTCTCTCTCTATCGTTTCAACTTTATCACTTTAAAGAGCAATATTATTTAAAAATAGATGTATTTAAAAAAATATTAATCATTTCATCTGAAGTTAAACCTTATATGTAGAAACCACAATTTTTAAAAAATTAAAAGTATACTTTGTACTGAAACTTATTATGAAAAAATAAGCAGAGTTTTCACATCTTCATTATCAACAATTAAAGAAAAAAGAAACTAGAATGAAATATTTATGGTGTAAATTAAAATAATTAGAGTTTTACTTCAACAATGAATAAATTATTGTGAAATATGTTTAAAATATATTTTTTAATGGATGAGAAATTCAAAATGAATTATAGGACAAAAAATTTTTATGCTTGTAAAAATTTTTTAGCTGTTGTTTACAATTTATATAAATGAAATTTCGATCTACTTCATGTTGTCTCTTGGTCCGCATCTCAGTAAGTCTTAGTTTCCTTTTATGCTGTCAAAACCTCTTACTACCTGATTACTTGTAAAATACAATAATGAAACATAATTGCAGAATGCTCATATGAACTCATTTCATTAAATTGAAATATTCATAGGATTTTTGGTTTTGCTGTTTATAAAAGTCAATATACTTCGTTTTTAAAACATAGTATAGAGTATAAAATAATATCTCCTTACCACATACAAATAATGGTTATCATGGTATGAATCTAGGGGAAATTTAATTTAATCTCCTTATTACGTTTTAAAATCATTGTACATACATTTAAAAAAATGTAACTAACCATTTTCTGTTTTCTTTTGTTATGTGCGAAATTACATTCGGTTTTAAGCTAACTGCCCGCTGTGCTAACGATTTGATATGGCTCCATCTGTTGGTAATAAAAGTTTTTAATTGATTGCAAAATTTGTACTGAATAGATAAGCAAACAAATAGACAAAAGAAAACGATTTAATTACTATGTAATAATTACTATTGCGTTACTATGTTTTAAGTTTCTGTTCAACCGGAATTTAGTTTAAAATATGTTGTAAAATTTGTACCATGTAAATTGAAAAGAAAGCAAGTTAATAAAAACGTGTTAAAATACATGATCAGAAACGGTTTTGTTCGTGAAAGAGCATAAATTAAATTATGAACTCATTTTTTTTCGGAAGATGGATTTTATAATTAGTGATTCTTGTTTCATTATTTTATTTGTAGCAGAAGTTATCTGATTTTATAAATATTTTTTCTTATTTCATTATTTGGTAATGTGCTTGCTGTTAATAATAAAAGGATTAATCTTTCAAGATTCTAATTAGGTAATGAGAACAAACATGATTTATAAACTTGGTGAAAGACATTTATGTAAGTGATAAAATATGATAATAATGTCTCACTAATAGAAAATCAGCAATTACAGAATTTTATCATTCTACCATCTCAAACATACGATATGCTTGTAGATTTTAGGAAGAAAATTTTAACTTATAAAAATGTCTTCTTTAATTCTTAATGCAGAATCGCGAAAATGTTAATATTTGCTCTCTTACACCAATTTAGAGAATCGTCGCTTTTATTTCTACCTGCATTTATTGATTACCTTGAGTTTAAGATAAATTGGTCCTAATGCCCTTTTTTTATATTCTTATACCAATAATGATAATCTGTCTGAATTCATTATGCTATCCATTTATTGTTTGCAACTACTCCATTATACTGGCCGCGATCCAAAAGAAATTAAATTTCGATAATTATGTCATCGTATACACAGACGATGCAGCCTGTACCATAAAGCCATTGTTGTAAAAGTGTGGGCTGGTTCTTCCTTCAGAGTGATCTCTCTTTCGATTGGCACGGGGAGTTTTTGCCCTTTTCAAAGTTCCTTCCTAAGCGAAAAATGAACCAGAAAATGAACTTTGCCGGAGTTAATTATTCAGCAAATGGCTTAAGATGAAGTCATTATAACTTGCTTAATTGTTTTACAGATGTTTGGTGTTTAAGATAGTAATTGTCGCCGTATCTGGTGTTAATAGTATGTGCATTGCAAATTGAAGAATTCTTAAAAAATGTGGAGTTAGCTTTTTTTCTACAGAAAGTTGATTGACTAATCTGTGTTATTTACTACAGGTTACATGATAAATGCAAATTTCCTCTTTTTTACCTTTGGTTTCTGTTATTTAGTATTTTAATTTGATTCTATTCAAAAACTGGAGCCGTCTGCTAATTGTCTTGTTTTGATGTAAAATCTTTCAAAATGGTCTTAAGTGCAGAACATTAGTTCTAGGGTTTATATGTTTGACATGTTGGCACTTTTTTGGATTGTAAATGCTTATCATATAAGAATTTAGTTTTTAAAATAATTATCTTTTTAATAAAATCATAGACAAAATTTATAACTTCTTTAAACAACCGTAATATTATCGTATACTTATTATTTTACAGTGATTTGAAAATTTTAAACACATTTTAAAAAGCATTTTACAATAATATTTGTCATTGTCTTAATTACTACTACATATACTCCAGGCAACTTTGTTACATAATTATTTTATGTATTATTTTATTTGTAGAGAAGGCATTATATAAAAGGAAGTTTTAATTCTGGTGCAAGTTTTTTTTCTTTTTATTTATTTTTGAAAACAAACTTCATTATAAAGATTTCCACGGATCTCTACTTTTTAACCTTTCACTTATCCAGCGAAAGAAGAAGAAGAAGAAGAAAAAAAAAAAGAAGTGGGGTGGAGGGGAGGGGAATTCACGTTTGTTTGCTTGTTTGCGAATGAAAGGTTTCAGTCAATGAACGACATTGGTCCGCAGAAAATTTTCTAGTAATTTTTTTTATAAAGATGTTATTTTCTTCCATACTCTGTATAAAATTTGGATATTGGGTAAGTCCGGGAATTCCTTCATTGGTGAGCAATTACAAAATATTGGTCTTTGACTTGAATTTAGTTTGATTCTTGGCATTTTTATTTTTATTTTTCTCTCTCTCTCCTTAATTCCTGGTTTGCAGTTAATAGTAACCAATAGTGAAATTCATGTTTTAAATACGCCCCCTCCCCAAATAATTCAACATTATATTTCACAAATGTTTACAATTGTAGTTATAAAAACGCATGCGATATTTTTTATAATGAAGTCATTCTGTTTGTTAACTGTTACGCTTAAATACTTATGACAGTATAAACCGATATATAGTAAATTCCTTGAGGGATTTAGTTCAAAATTTGATATGTCTATAATTCGGGTGTTAAATCTGCATACTAAATTTTATTCACCCATTTCTCTTGGTTTTATGATAATCGCGTTAACTGTTATTCTCTAACAGTCGCACAAATAGACTTCCAGAGAATAAAATGCTCAACATTTGGTAGAAATGTATACAAGTGGGGTAAATATCGCATATCTAATTTTATTCTTTCAACTCAAAACATTTTTCGATTCACAGACTGATGGAGATAGTAATAACTTGACTCTTTTTTGAGTTTCAGAAAATCTGAAACGTGGAGATCCGTCAAAATCTGGAGTTCGATACAGTACATTCTCTTTATTTCGTATACGAGAAAATAAAAATAGCATGAGCTAGACTAATGAAATTTATGTATATTTTTTCCTTCAGAATTGTATGTTTTGCGATTTGAACGAATCGATGAAAGGGTTTTATCCATTCTTAAATATGTGAGCACGATTACTCAAAAGGCAACTAAGTTACTGAGTGACGTTTGACTTTATCACCACAATTGCTGATCTGCATCGAATTTCCATGTCACGTTTTCATAAACAGGCTTATGTGAACGTAATAATTCAAAGCATAAAGAGACAGATAAATGAAATTTTCGTAGATGAATCAAAAATTGGTGGCTAGAATTGTAGTTACATGTCAATATGTTCATGATAAGAAGTTTAAGATACATAACCCATTTTCCCTTACTATATACTTTGTAGCTTAACCTTATTATGGACGTATTCGAGAACCAGATGAAATGGTCGAAAGTTTCTCATGCACTCGTCAATAAATATTTAAACCCCTTTCTTTGCTTAAAATTCTAGATTTTGGGTAGGGTCGTGAATATATTGCATGGCGGCGGTAAAACCGTCACTATAATATATATTTTTGGACGTCCTTATACTTGCTGATTATACCCAATTTTAACACGAAACTACGTTTGGAGTCAAGGTAACATACTGAATTTCACTAAGCCATTGTGTTTATGAGTTATCGTATTTGCATATCTGAAGTCATGTGCTGACATATAATTATTTAATGGATTTGATTCAAAATTTGTTGAGAATCTGCATTTTAGATGCTGAACCTGTGTACCAAATTTTATTCGCCTTGCTTTCTGCATTTTGTAATGATCGAGTTTGCTTACATTCGAATCGGCTGACATGCTTTCTCTGTATCGTTTTCATTCCAAATTTGACAGAAATATGCAAATATGATCGTAATTTCATTGGGAAGTTTAAGCCTTCTAACTTAAAGCGTTTTTTTGAATTTGCGTGTCCACGGACATCATCAAAATGTGTATTTCGAACTCGGGTATTCTGAAACAAGTTTCATAAAAGTCTGACGGTTATAGTACTTCCTTTATATTTCATATTAGTGGAAAATGAGTTGAGCTCATTTCTGCCCCCCCCCTTTTTTTTTACTTATAGCATTTGGATTCTCATAGTAGATTTTACGGTGAAGGTAATAAAATTTTTGCTGACTTCACGCCGCAGCTTAACTTTTTTAACAGTTTTGGTATTTTTTTGTGTGTTTATTTTGTTTGGCATCTCTAACTTACTACCATTCTTGACGCAGCATTGTTTCTTGCTCCATGGAACTTACACAAGCGTCACTTCCTCTTTCTCTGTTTAACGCTGTTTTTACAAACGTTATGTCTGTGGCTGCGTTGTATTCTAGAAACGTTGTCTAAACATTATTCTTTCTTAGTAAAAATTTTGTACAAAATACGTAAAAGGAAGTTGTAAAATATTCTTTCCCAAGTGATTCATCTCATTCTTACTCGCTGAGTAAAATAAAAGAGATTTACATTTTCTGTTTCAGGTATTATTGGTGGTGAGCTGTTAATTTACAGCAACAAAATAAAATACATAAAATTAAAGCACCGACTTTATAATAGTTTTTTCAGATTTCCTTACATTAGGTGTTTCAACAAATTTCAAATTATATTATTAAAATGCTAAGTTGCTGCGAACAATTTATGTACTTATTTTACCTCCATTCTAAAGGTGACTTGTTTTGAGTGAATATTTCTGGAAATTTTGTACCTTGTCTAGTAACGTGTTATTAGCCTCTTGGTGTACGAATTTATTTAATTTTCTAATTAAATGAAACGTCCTATTTTAGACATTTATTGTTATTTTGATTCTTATAATAATATAAAAAACCTTTGAGATTATGTAATGTTTCTAAAAGATTTTTGATTTTTTAAATGCTTAATTCTCTCACTTAACTGCAAACTTAGAACTAAAAATTAAAAAATTTGATGCAAGGTCACATATGTCCTAGTATTCGAAGGGGTTAAGCCCAAATAAACAGCTTAAAATTTTTATCATTTAGCCTCATATGTGTACGATGTTCATTTTCTAAAAATAAATTCTGACCATCTCAACACTTAGTTAGAATGCTTTTTGTCGTATTGACAAGTTTGCATCTAATTTGCATCCTATTTATTATTGGAAATAAATGTCAGATCAATGCATCTAATTAAGATACCACAAGATTAATTTAATTATTATAGCATAAAGCTAATAATTAATTAATTAGATTGTGAATACACTTTCCAACCTTAATTCTTTTGTGTAGATAAACATCTCTTAACTTTTCTGTATAATTTCCTTCACTATGTTATTGTCTGTTGAATTAAATGGATTAGACTATTGTGGCATATAGATACAATTAGTTTCATTGTAAAAGTTTTTGAGCTTGTTAATAGGCTTTGAATCTAATTTCTCGTTACAAATGCATGACATTGTTTAAATAGGATTTACTTATTGCCCTTTAATTGTAATTAAAAAAATAATGTATATCTCTATCAGTGCATTGTTTATGTACGACTTCAAACTTACCCATTCCGCATCTAATGCGTCTTCCAAAGCTCCAGAAGGAACGAAATAAAGAGCATTATTCTTTGCCATTTACTTTTGAACGCAGGGAAAGATTGTAATAATGAATATTGTATCCAGTTACTTAATTCTTTTAGTGAAAATTATATTAAATAATTAGCCGGAAGCAATTTAAAAGATAAAAATTGCATGTATACATTTAAAACTCCTGACGGGCTTTAAATTATTTAAATGGATTGAAAAAAAAAGTATATTTTGGAACAGAATCTTTTATGAAATAAAATGTGTGCATGTACTTAATTTGTTATATAGGGACTCCAAATAATCCATCTCACAAAATTTCTTTTTTATAAAGTTAAAGCATTCTTTCGTAGGCTTTTGTTATAATTTTTTTTCCATAGATTATAAAGTTTGCATTTTCCCTTCACATATGCACTAAAATTGGTATATCGTTCCTTTTCCGACATTTGTCCATCGAGATATTATACCTGTCTAACAAGTCTGCTGAAACAGTTTTGATGTAGATCCATGTATCACCCTTCACTTGAAGTGCATCAGTGTACTGATAAGTGCATCAGTTGAGGGCAACTTTCTGAAAAGTTCCCTGTCCGCCTGCTTGTATTTTATGCCCAGAACTAGGGAATCCTTTTTAGCTCTTTCGTTTTTGAAACGCTCCCTAACTTTTGAAGTGTCTGGACTCCACAGTGGAGCTCGGATGTATCGTCCTTCAACTGATGGCCAAGAGAGGGTATCTTTTTAAGAAAGTTACACTAAAAACTAAATGCTTCTTCCAACTTTTTATCTCCGTACCTTAAATAGCGCTGCAGAGGGGATTGCTGTCGAGTCAGTCAGTAAATGGTTTGCTTTCGTTTTGCATCTGCTGGCTTGGCTGTTCTGGAAATTATCTTTCAAGTCCGCATACCATTCTCTTCGAGATGTTTCAAATTTCCCTGCAAATTACTAGCATCGATGCACCTTTTCTTGGATAAAAACTTCTGCATTTTTATACGCTGATTCCAAATCATTAACTTCTTTTGTTTCTGTCATGGTGGACTCCAGGAAGCGTGACTTCTGCTAATGAATTTCCAGCGTTCTGTTGCACATGCTTCTTCGTGACTTAGTGGTCTTGGAATTTGCGTTTTTTTAATGAGGGTGAAATGAATGGTTGTAATCCGCCTATGAAAGGATGACGTATTTGATCTGGAATCATAATGCAATTTTTACGTTTCTCCGCGTGTTCTTTATGGTGAAGTAAGTTTGTTATTGTTTGCGTAAAAGGAATGGCTTCGACAAGTGACGATCGAAATTTGGAAACTGTGAGTGTTGTACTTCAACAGCTTTTGCTTAAATTTGAAGTTGTAAGTGAATTTTTTGTTTATGTTGATTTTATTTCATTTGAAAATATATGAATTATCCTAATTTTTGATATCAAATTAATATTTAAAAAAATAAATCAAGATAATAGACCATAAAAATCCTTTGGGAAAAAATATTCTTTGTGAATACTTTACTCATTTAATTCATTCATTTGTAAACTGTATTCAATTATCATTTTTAAAACTTTAAAATTAAATAACATGAAGATATTTAGTACTGATGTAATGTTATATTAAAAGCAAATAAATAAATAAATAACAAATAAAATAAAATAAAAAACGTATGGAGTCTACAAATTTCTAGAATGTTCGATGGAATCCTAGTTAAATTAAGGATAAATACATTCTAAAAAAAGGACTTTTCATTTTATTAGATAGTGAAAATAAAATTTTCAATTGCTTAATATGTAATTTACTTTCTGATTGACAGTTTAAACGAATGGAAAAGTAATATCGTCGTTTTAAAATTATACCAGTAGAGAATAAAAGTAGTTTGTTTTGGTAAAATCCATTTTGTTACTTAATGGATTATAAACAAAAGTGGGAACTGTTAATTTTTCTGAAATTAAAACTGTTAATTATAAATCCCGTTCATTGAAAGTATATTGAAAACTTTGTATCATAACCATTTAACTGTTTTGTTTCTGAATCAATGAAAAAAATTTGTGTTGTTGTTATTAGAATTTTGTGATAAAACTTTTTCAAACGAGAACATTTGCCATCTAAATATGCATTTTTTCAAATTACAGCTTGGATGGTAATTTTAAAATCCGTTATTAACAAATTAGGTTTCTTTTTTATGAATCTAAGAATGATGATGGTAATTTATGATTTTAACTTAAAATCCCAAAAAATAATATTATTGGGAAATTTACTGTTTCTTATACTTATGACATTTTCTTGATTCATTTTTATGGCTTACTTGCAAAATGCTCTTTATTTTTTATGGAAGAAATTGCCATAATTATTCTATTAAATTCAACATATCTACCTTAACTTACAACTCCAAGAGTATATTAAAAATCAAATAAACACATTTAATAATTAAAGAAACGCTTTTATTTTGCATATTAGTTGAAAAATACTGGTTGACAAATTTAGGTGTTTAAGCTATAACATTCCTTTGCTTGAAAATATCACGTCTCAATAGTAATAACAACTACCCATCGTTTCAAACCCTGAATTCTAATCTAATTTAAATTTACTTTTTCTTAAACTATATTGTTTTTTTGATGCTTTTGGTATATGACATTTAATTACAGAAAATTTATGAATCTGTATGTCAGAATTTTTCTAATTCAATTTTTAATTATGTAGTAGCAGTTACGATCAATGCTTTATTTTCTGCCGTTTACACTCGTTAGGTCTCTGAAGCAACCACTGTTCTTGTTCTGATGTCATTTTTACTTTCCTTGATTTCGATATTGTAACAAAAAAAAAGTTATAATAAAATACTGTTTTAATTGTTGCTTCAATTTAATTTTGAAAAATCAATTTATTAATTTTACATATAAAAAATATAAATTTACTCTAAGAATTTTTGTAATTCAATGAATAATTATGCATCTAATTACTTATTTATTTTTCCCCAACGCAAGGATTAAACTTTCATCCATTATTCAGTAAGATCGTTCATTTCCCGATAATACTTTTAATCGTATGTGATGACGTATCTGTGATGACAGAAATAATGTCTCGCCATTCTAAAAATAGAATTATCTTCGTTTTCTATATTAAATATTTAATTTCGTATTACATCATGTTTAAACTAACAATGGATTGTTTATCTTAAAAGTGTTTGACTGCATTGAAAGTCAGGTTATTAATTACCTGAAATGGAATATTTTGTAAAATCAGTATTTACTCTTAATTTGTGTATAACTAATTAAATATCTAGAATTATAATTTATGATTTGATTTGATCTCTGAATAATCGATTCAGTAATTAAAGTCATAGTGTGAATTGAGACTTACTCGTGAAAATCACTTTTCAATGTCAGATTACTCTAACATTGATTGTATTTCTATTCTATCTGATTTTCATTTAATTTAAACTTACAACTTAATGACTTTTAAGAAAGATGAAAGCGTATTATACTATACATTCACCTATGTAAGACTCGTTGGTATTTACGAAATATTTCTGCTTATCTATTAAGATATTTTTTCTTTATTAATAAAATATCTGTACATTAATGCAAATTATGTAACTGATTGCAACAGCAGTGTATATCAGATTTATTTAAAAAGCTACAAATATCTTTTTTTTTAGAATTATTTACGTTTTTATCTTTAAAAAAATATCTTAGTTTTCTACATTTCAACTTTATTATCTTCCTCGGCTTTTGATGATCGAGCATCGTTTTACCACCATTATGAATTTTGATAACAAAAAGTATTTTTTCAATAGATTTCAAGAAAGTGTGCAGACACAGAAATAATCCTTAAATTTTAACTTCACAGTAATACCCTCTCCAGTTACGGAACAAAACAATTAAAATTGCCGCATTTGGCATTTTAATTTCTTTTTTTTTCTTCTTTTCATAATTTTTTTAGGAAGTTTGAATAATTTTCTCGATTTAAAAGTACAGTTTTAATACGTTTTTATTGAATTTTAATTAATTTACATCCTGGTGAATTCAGATATTTTCATGGTAACGTCAGAAAAGTATTCATCGTCTGTATAGAATGTCACATATTTTTTAAACTCTGACTCGGCATAGAGCCAAGCAGAAAATAAATGGTCTACGAATGAAGAAAATATTTTAAATAATTTTTATAGTATCGTTCACAACAAACTTTCTCATTCTATTGTTTTTCATTTTTTTATCTTCATTTTAAGTTTTTCATTTGAAATTTCATGGTTTTATTTTTTTTAAATCATTGCTAGAAATATATATATATATATATATATATATATATATATATATATATAT
>JAPMOQ010055289.1:1702285-1777079 GCA_026543055.1 Argiope trifasciata | reverse complement strand
TATATATATATTTCAATCAAAGGATGGATCATATTAAATTTGTAACTAATTAAAACACACTGAAATTTATTTTGTAGGAGTTGCATTTGAATAAAATGGTATTGTTTTATTTAATTATATACATTTCTGTTTGACCTTTCTTTTTATAGGGAATGATTCCTGCCTGATAGTCTAATAAATTTCATATTTATTGTAGGATTTGCAACGAGAAATTGAATCTCAGAGAGATCTTCATCAAACTCTAAGTGAACGTAGTAGCCATTTACTTCAAAGTTTGGAGAGCCAAGATGATGCATTACTTCTGGGTAGAAAGCTGCAAGAAATGAACCACCGTTGGAATGCTCTCAGACTCAAGACTGTCTCTTTAAGGTATTTATGTAACATTGTTTTTTTGTAACATAAATTACACTGATAATTAGAATATTTAATACAATTTTTAAGGCCATATCAGATGCCAAACTATATATTTAAAAAAAATTCATTTTATCCTCTGCTTTTTGTTTTGTTTTGGAATCATCAAACTAAATATGAAACTGAAGATTATGAGAACTTTAAAATATTTTATTTAATAGATGGTAAACGACAAAAATTATAAAATAAATATGTAAATATTGGGTCGTTTGGAAAGTCATTTCGTATTTTTGTGTCAAAATGAAAAGAAATTTTCGTTTAATGAATAAATTATTTATTAAATTATAAAATTGCCATTCTGGTCTAATACCTTTTGCCATTCTGGTCTAATACCTTTTGGTAGTAACATGATTACACGCTCATAAAAGTTTTGGTCTTTGCTGTAAAAAAAACTGATCGAGGTGGTTTTTGGCCTCCTCATTTGAAGGAAACATTTTGCAAATCAGTTCTGGTACTGATGTACTGTTAACACATCTTCTCCACACATATTGGCTAATTTATTTCTGGCTTGAACAGCATTTTTATCTTTTATAGCAAAAAAGAAAAAAATGACGAAAATGCTGTTTATTGCTCTCCATATTTAAAAGGGCACCATCCAAAAACTACTGCGAAGAATCAGCTGCACTTTTTCACACTCAAGCCTTGCTATATCAGCTCTTAAAACATAAAATGATTTTGCGGTTTAAGTATGAAATTGGGTGCGAAAAATGCAATTAAATCCTTTGTCAGGAAAAAACGAAATTACTTTCCGAACAACCCAATAGCTAACTCCTTCTTTTCAACTCAATATTAATATTAATTTATGTTGTGAATTTATTCAAATACTTTATTGTATACATTTAATTACTTTCTGTGCACTAATTATAATCTTATAAACACTTACATTGAAAAAAATATTTCAAATTCAGGAATCGTTTGGAAAGTAGTGCAGATCAGTGGAATCAGTTACTATTGTCATTGAGAGAGCTGACTGAATGGGTCATCAAGAAAGAAACAGAACTATCTGCTCAACCTGCCATTGGAGGGGATGTTGGCTGCATTGTTAAGCAGCAGGATGAGCACAGAGCTTTTCGTAGACAGATTGATGATAAAAGACCTGTTGTGGAAAGCAGTCTTTTGGCTGGGAGACACTATGTGGCTAAAGAACCACCTCTTTCAGATACTAGTGACTCTGAAGGTGAGTTTGTTAATTAATTAAAAAATATAAAAACTAATGCAATGAGGAAAAAAATTGATAAAACTGATTTATGTTTAAAAATTAAAGTTATGATTCATGATTAAGAAAAAAATAAATAATAAAATCAAGAGTAAAATTGGTAATCATTTTAATAATAATAGTATCACTTCTGCTTTCCTGCCTTTTAAATTTCTTTTAATTATTTATTTTAGCTGTTTGGTATGTAGGTATTCATATTAAATTATTTTTCACAGAATTTGTGAAAAGAAAAAAAAAAATTAGTTCTGGATAACTTTTAATAATTGTCCATGAAATTGGAAGCAATTTGTTCCTTTAAATTCATTTACTTCTATAAACTAAAGGGGGGGGAGGGGCATGATAATATAAACATAAATCATCACAATAAAATTAAATAATCCAAAATTTATTTATTTTAGTAAAAAATAAGACTGAAATATGTAAAATAATATCATTACAATTGAAATATGTCACCTTTAAGTGGTATGAGAATCTATGCATGAAAGAAAGATTACAGATTTTGCTCAAGAATTGAGGTAAGAAATTTTGGTCATCATGTTCTTTTTTAGAATGGTTTCAAAGTTTCATTTACAAAAAAAAAAAAAAAAAAAAAATGAATGGAGAGTTACTAAGAGATTAATTGCAAGTGGAAATCAAAGATCTGACAATTAAATATATTTATTTTTATAGTCTGATAATTAAATATATTTATTTTTATAGTCACTATTATAAATTGCCAAAAAAAAAAAAAATGCAAACTATTAACAGCCTTGTGAGGGATAATTCAGTTTTAATAATCTTGGCATAATCTGAAAACTGCCAAGTAAACTTAAGGTATAAAAATAAACTACTACTGTTAAATGTGAGACTTTAGTAGTCTGTGGAAATAGGAAACAATCTGAAATCTCAAAGTCAATATCCAGAAAGTTTAACTTTAGACTGCCAACTAATACATTGAGATCTGATGGTTTTTATTTTCAGTTACTCATTTAGCAAATATATTAATATAAAATAATTTTTTAACAGCAAAGGAATTTGAAGGAGATAGTAGGGGATATAGAAGTGCTGAAGAACAAGCTAGAGAAATCACAAGGAGTATCCGAAGGGAAGTTAAAAAATTGTCTGATAAATGGAATGGGCTTCTTTCAAGAACAGAACAGAGGCAGAAACGTTTAGATGATGTTCTTGTGGTTAGTAGTATTATATTAATCATTAAAAGACAATTAAAATAAAAATTTTAGAATTAAAATGAAAGTTTTAACCTCTCAATAGGAGTTATATAAAAGTAAAAATATATTTATATTTTTCAATAACAACAAAAAACAGATTTATTTATTTATAATAGTCATAGCATCATATTCATCTAGTATTGAGAGTATGTATTAATTGAGAGTATGTATTAATTATTGGTCATATATTATTAAAATATGGCAATATTGTAATGTTATTTCTCAGTCACCAAATATACTTTAATAATAATAATATTTTAAATAAATTTTATACGAATTTTAAAGATTAAAAATTTTTTACTGCTGTATGTATATTCTTATATAGTTTAGTATTATTTCATTCTTTTTATATTATTTTAAGATATTTGTTTGTATAATTTTCATATTTGGAAGCTATAAAGGATGAATATCATACCAATGTTGAATAATTTGTATTGATTTCTCTGGAAAACTTAATTTAAGCATTGGCTGGAATAAGTTCATCAATTATATTTTTGTAGAAAATGCAAACATTACAACGAGCCATGGATGATTTGAACACACGATTGCATTCCGCAGAAAATGCCAAATCAAAATGGCCTCCAGTATCAGAATTTGTTTTGGATCAACTTCCAGAACAAGTTGATGAATTGAAAGTAAGTTAATTTTAATTCATATTTTATCTTCTCAAATTCTTTTTTTATAGTTTTAGAAGTAATCATTTTGTTTTCTTGATTTATAATTTTTTTAAAAATCTCTTAAACAGATTTTTAAAGAAAGGATTGCACCTCTGCAAATGCATGTTGATGAAGTTAATGAGGCTGCTGCTCGTATAACTGGTTGTAATGTTTTATTATCACATTCCAATCTCAATAGACTTGAAGAATTGAATACACGTTGGAGACTTTTGCAGTTAGCTATTGATGATCGAAGAAAGCAGTTGGAACACTGTTTAATTGACCAGGGCTCTGCGCAACAACAATTTTTGAGTGGTAAATGAAAAAAAAAATATTTTGAAATTGTTTCATTTTCTATTTGAAATTATGACTGTTTTTGTGATTATTTTAATGGTAAACTTATTTAAAGCAATTATTTAATACAGTTCTATGTTTTAGATTAACTACAAAAAAAGAATCATTATCTCTAAAAAAGATTTCAATTGTATTACAAAATGTTTTTTTTTCTGCTTTAAAAAATATAGAGAGAAGTTTTTGAATTGCTTTTGCATGAAAATAAAGTCACTTATGCTTTAAAAATTATTACATTATAGCTTCTGTCAGCCATCCATGGGAAAGAGCAGTAGCTGGAAACAAAGTGCCTTATTATGTGAAGTAAGCGAATTATGTTATGAAGCTGCTTAAAATATATTTCTAGTTAGACTGTTTGCTAAGTTATAATTACAGAAATAAATAATAATAATAGAAAATATTAAAGCAATTTTCTTTTACATTAATAAATATTAAAAATATTTTAATCTGACATTAAGAATAGTTTAATGCTATACAGATTTTGTTGTTTAAGTTATGATTGTATTAACCATTTACAATCCAAACACTTTAATTAAAAAATGGGATTTACTTTATGTAGAATAGAAAAATATTTAAGTAAAGTAGCAATGTAGGTAAGAATTTTAAAAGTTATCTTGTAATGAATCAAATGTTCTAAGCATCCTCATTTGGTATTCAAAATGTATGTTTTATGGTAAAACTGTATGTTTCCTGCATTTGTACAAATCTTATTCTTTGAAAAATTGCAAATTTTATTGTATTTGAAACTACGTTTTTTCATATAAATTTTAGCTTTATGCTTAATTAAGTTAATATATTTTTTTTTATTCATTTCAGTCATTTAACTGAAACTACTCACTGGGACCATCCAAAAATGATTGAACTGATGGATTCTTTAGGTAATAATTCTGTTGAATTAGTTTTTGAAACTTCTTTTTTATTATGTTACACTGAATCTTGTTTTTGGATTTTTTATTATAAATTACCTAATGTACTATATTCAATATAAAAAACATTTTTGTAACTTCCATGAAATAATATTAATTTTTTATTTAATAATAATAATAAATTTTTACGTGAAATATTTAGTTTTTCATGTTTTTGAAAAACAAGTGAATAAAATATTACAGGCCATAAGTTAGATTTCATGGTAATTAATTAAGTTATTAATAAAGAAAAAAGAAGCATTTATATGCACAGAAAAGGTTGTCTTTGATGCTTCCATCTAAATTTTATAAAAGTATTAACATTTTAAATCATTTTTTATTTCTTTGCTAATTTTTACATATGACAGTTGTAAACTCTATTAAGTTAAAATTAATTCAAAAATTTACCACCCATGAACCATGTAGTAGATTAAATGGCAGTAAAATAAGTTTTTTTTTTTAATTCATTAAATATATGAAAAGGTTTTCAACCTGAACAATAGACTTCTGCTGAGAGGTTTGATAAATTTATTTCAAATCTTGTGCAGTTGATAAATATTTGCTGTATTGTCCTTGGGTGAAATTCTTTCATTATTTTCTTCCTTTTTATTTTTATTTTTCATGCTCTTATCTAGATCTGATAACTTACAATTATATGTAAATTCTTTTTAAAGTCTTCTAGTATTAAAAGAAAAATTGCTATCATAGTGCATAACTTCAAGTACTTTGTTGCAAACTGAAATTTGTCTGATTAGTTTTTCTCACATTTTATTGTTATTGGAACAAACTTACTGATCTTTTTGGAAAATTAATTTATTAATGTGTGCGTTGAAAATTAATTTCATTTACTATATGAAATGTGCTTACATAATATAATACAAAATTCTTGTGTAAGGTTGAAAAAAGTTATACCAACATAAATTGATATAGTAATGGCTAGAATATCAATCTTACTTGTAATTTTATACTTTTTCTGGAACATTTCTTTTTAGGCCTATCATGTTAAAATCAATGAAATGGAATAAATAAAGGAAAAACTTACAGACGGAAATTAAAAGTTAAAGTTTTTTTCAAACTTAGCTTGAAGTGCCAAGCAAACTTTTGTTTCCTAATTTTTAAAAATGAAGGTATTGATTCTAATAAGTTGATTGTAATCAAAATTTTTAAATCATTTTATTGTCATTATAATTTTTATTTAAAATGATTTTTATAAATTATAGGAAAGTTGTGTGTATAAATATAATAAAAAAAATCTTGTATCAGTCTTCACAATTCTGGTATGCTATTATGATCTAATATAGAAAGACAAAATTCAATCTTTTTAAGTTTTTCTTATGCTGAGAAATCGATATAAATTTAAATACTATATATCATTTTCACCATGGAGTTGTTGATGTTTAATATATATATATATATATATATTCAGAATTTTTTAAATAAAAAAATTGATTGGAAAAAGAAGGCATAATATATTAAAAAAAACACAGTTTTTTGGTGTCTTTAATGTGTATTTATCTGCATATTTTGCTAAATAAAGTAAATTTAATTTCAGCTGAACTTAATGACATTAGGTACTCAGCTTATAGAACTGCAATGAAACTTCGAACAGTTCAGAAAAAGATTTGTTGTAAGTAGAACTATGTTTCATATAAGTACTTTTTTGTTTGTTTTAAAAATTAAATGTGAAGGATCATGAATCATTCTAATTTTTTTCACAGTGGATATGGTTAACATGAACAATGCAATCAATGCTTTTGACCAACATGGTTTAAGAGCTCAAAATGATAAACTGATTAGTGTTCCTGAAATGATTACATGCCTTTCAACAATCTACGAAGGTATTGCTACTGAAAATAATTCCTTAATCAATATTCCTCTCTCTCTGGATCTATGTCTCAACTGGTTGCTCAATTTGTATGATACGTAAGTTTTCTTTTTGCAAATTTAAATTTTTTAAAATATATTTTTCACGCTAAAAATGTTTTTTTTTGTTTTTATAAACATTAAATTTTGTAAACCACCTGATTACAACATTGAAGTCTTTGAAATTTGATATGTGGTATCAGAAAGTTCACAATTTCAGTTCTGAATTGTTAAAAAGTTTTAGAATTCAAATGCCAGCATCCTTTATCTTAATATTGTCAATTTTTTAAATGCATTATTATATCTTATGTTATGTATTTTAATGTAGTAATATAAGAAAGAATTTGCATTCATTTGTACTTCTGCTTATTATTGTATGTTGAAGTAAATTGGTTTAATAGTAATTACCATATTACTTCAGAATTTAAAATTGATTCTTTTAAATTCTTATGTTAGTAATTTATTCAATCTTAACAGTTTATGATATTTTTTTTATCTAATTGGCTTATTGAATTATTTTATTTGAAAGTAATTAGATTTTTTTATGTTGTATAAAATAACTTAATTGTCATTCATATATCAAAATATTATGCAGAATAAAATTTAACCAGCCTCTCAGTTTTTCTGCATTTTAATTCATTTTTTTATGTATTAAAATTTACTTAAATTAACATATTAATTTTTTTTGTTGAATGTATGAATGGAAATTGATGTTTGTTTAAATGGGCACTAGATAATGACTTTCTCTTACATATGAAACTTAACTAATTAATAGAATGAAATAAATTGGCCGTTAGCTTTGTTGAATGAATAAATGCTAACATTGTTTTATTAATTTTTATATAAATAATTTTTGTTTTTCTGAATTGCAGATTTCTATTATTTAGAATATTTATTTTTGAAGAAATAAAATCTTTTCTAACATTATTATTATTTTTATTTCTAAGATAAAGTATGAATTTGACCAGCAAGATTTAAATAGGGAAGATTTGCTATTTATAAAGGAAATGAATTTAAAAAGATAATAAATTATGCCTCTAAACCAGTTCATTTGTATGCAACTTCAGAAAAAAATTTGGGGGAAAAGTCTTATTAGAGCATTTTTTTTTTTGCCCATTGGTTTTTAAAATTTTAATAATGGACATTCACATATTTTTTCATTGATTTGTTGGAAATTTTCAGTCTCGTTTACTTAAAAAATCTCATTTATATTTATTATTATTTAAAGTGAAATTAGAATATTATATGTTTTCATTTTTGCTCAAACAATAACAAATTTTTTTCATTTTAGTGTGACAAGAACTGGATATATCAGAATATTATCTTTTAAAGTAGGTATAATATTGCTTAGCAGAGGAAGCTTGGAAGACAAGTTTCGTTGTAAGTAATCAAGCTGTTTAATTATTCTTATAGTAAAAGTTTCTTTGAATGTTAATTTGAATAACTGAAGTTAGTTAAATAAAAAATAATTTAAGCAAAAAATACCATATTTTATTTAAAAAATATTTGATTCAATTTTATTTGATATTTTAGACTTATTTTGTTTAATTGCTGATGTCAATGGTTGTGCTGATGAAAGAAAACTTGGTTTATTGTTACATGATTGTGTACAGGCAAGCATTTTTTCGTGTTTCCTAATTAAGAATATTGTATTGTTTATATTTTTGAGATATGCAATTCAAATATGATAAAGTTGTAGCTCAGATATATATATATTTATGAATTTTTTTCTGAAGTTTCAATTCTTTCTTATTCAATTAATAAATATATATGGAGAAATTTCTTTGAGCTTTACATCGGGCCATTGATAACTTTTGTATTCATTTTATATAGATACCCCGTTTGTTAGGAGAAATAGCTGCATTTGGTGGTAGCAACATTGAGCCTAGTGTTAGAAGTTGTTTTGAGAAAGTAAGTTGTAAAAACTACAATATTATTCATTATTCTGTCACATAATTTTATTCATTATTCTGTACATTGCATTGTAAATTTATTTATATAAAGCTTATAGAAGGAACAAAACAAGCTTAGTTACTAATGATTTTTTTGAATTTTTGGTATGCTTAGTTTTGAATATTTTAGAACTAACTTTATCACATTTTAATGATATTTTCTGTAGTCTCCGATATCTATAACTTTTTCACATTTGAATAATACATCATTAATTTTTTTATTGATGTTTTATTTCATGTTGTGCCCTTCTGTCTAAATGTTATGATTGGAATGTTATGTTTATTAAAAGCATATTAATTATTACCATGTTCTGAATACTTTTTATACTACATATAATTTATAATTGATTATTCACATCCTACTCATGACAATCAAAACAGATGTTTAAAAAGAAAAGTATCTCTTCAATGTTTTTCTTTCTGCTCATGAACTTTATTTAAGAGATCAATTTTGTTACCTAAAATTTTAATATATTTGAATTGTTAAATTTCTAAATAACCCCTCAAAAATTTAAGGTTAATTTATATAAAATTATTCTGATTAATTAATAAGTTGTCTTAAAATTCTTATTTCTTCATTTTTGATAGAATATAAATATTGTTTTGAGCATCATTGAAAAAAAAAAAACTGTTTGCTATGAACTATTGAATTTTATCTTCTAATATCTATATGTATTTTACAGGCAGGAAATCAGAAAGAAATTCAGGCATCTCATTTCTTGACATGGCTACAGCAAGAACCACAATCATTAGTTTGGTTGCCTGTACTTCATCGTATGGCAGCTGCAGAGACTGCTAAACATCAAGCTAAATGCAATATTTGTAAACAATATCCAATTGTGGGATTTAGGTAACATTTGAATATCTAGAATAATCTTTTAAATTTTTAATATTTTTAAAAATATATAATCTTGAAAATTATATTGTTATATTTTGCAAATTATTTGAATGGTATTCATATGGATTGAATATTTAATTTTTTGTAAATAGGGCATGATTATACATTTTTCAACTGTGACTTTCAGTTTCAGTTGGAATGTTTTCTGAGATTAAACAGAGATTATTTTTTATTCTTGCCATTTTCCTCTTTCTAAAAAAATGTTTATGGAATTTTATTTCCATTTTCTTCTAGAAACTGTAGAACTTAAACTTTATTGTTATTTAAAACATTTAAGTAATATAACAATATTAGTATAAACAATTTTAAGTATTAAGTATGAATAATTATATTACAGCTATTTAAAACTTATGAAAACGAGTTTCTCAACTATGAAACATGAAATATTTATTTGAAATAAGATTCTAATATGGATTGTGTACAGTTATGCCAAGTCTTGTTTTCAACGATAAAATTATTATTCATATCAAGTTTTGTAAAATCATTATTTTTATCTGTAATTTTATATGTTTATGCATATAGTATTAATATTTGTAAAATAATCATACATTTATCTTATAAATTAGACACACTTAATTTTTTAAATGTAATTGCTTGGAAAAATATTCTAGTAATAACTTTGATAATCATTGAGTATGAAAAAGAATTTTTATTTTTGATTATTTAAAAATCATTGCAAGCATTCATTCCCCCCCCCCCCCCAAGAAAGACAAAATTAAATGTTTAAGAATTGTAATTTTCTCATTTGTCTTAAAGTTTTCCTTACTGCATCCTGATTTTACCAGATTATTTCAATTTACTAAATTTAAAATTCAATTAATTATCCTTATTTTGGAAGTACTTCATAGCAACATTATTAAAATAATAGAAAATTTCTTGAATATGTCCCCCCCCCCTTCTTTAATATAAATGCGGCAAAATACTAAAAAGATTTAGTAATGTATTAAACTTTTGTCTTCTAGGTATCGATGCTTAAAATGTTTCAATTTTGATTTATGTCAGAGCTGCTTCTTCTCTGGTAGAAAGGCTAAGAATCATAAACTTACTCATCCAATGCAGGAATATTGTACTGCAGTAAGTTTCAATTATGTACAAAAATATTTTCATATTGTCTTTAATAAAATAATGATTTTAGAATTTTATTATATTTTGTAAATGAATTTATATTTGATGGTATTACTTAAATGAAATAAGTTATTTATGCCCTAATCATTTTTTATTTTCTGAAACTGCTCTTTTTATATGCTGTTTTACATTGCAGTATTATTCCATTTGAATTAGTTTAGAGTATCAGAAATAATGCATTATATTTTATTTAATAAATGTTAATTAAATAGTTACTTATATTAAAAGATATTAAAATTTTAATCTATCATAAATTTGAAGATTTTGGAATAAAAGTTATTGATTATCTTATTGGATAAAATATTTTGTTTAATAAAATGACCACTTTGTTTTGAAAATCATTAAATGTTTCAATTTCCTATGTTTATTGTTAATTAGATTTCTAATTAACAATAAATCTAATTAACATATTAGTAATTAGATTTCTGATTAACAATAATTAGATTTTTTTTATTTCTAAGTGTTTATCTTGTAATGCTTTTTGATAAATAAAAATGGCAAATGTGTGATAATGTGTCACCAGTATTTTTAATCTTATATATTTAGAAGTTATCTTGTGTATTATATTCAATAATTGATACATTAAATGACAGTTGCATTAAACAGTTTTTTCTTAAATTAAAAGAAAGAATTTGTACATTAATTTTCTCTCCAGAAAGAAAAAAAAGGAAGAATAAGTGATAAAATGTGAAAATTGAGGATTAAAAGCTTCTTATATATAATGTGAATATATACATCACTCTTCTTCAGAATGAAATTACATACTATTGCAATTTTATTTAAAATTCCAGTACATGTCAACAGATTGAATTCTTACTTATCATGACCATGCAATACAGCGCAATATCATATCATTGACAGTTTGTAAAAGAAATAAAATTTGTTTTTATACTGAAACTTTTTTCTGTTTTTCAGACAACATCGGGAGAAGATGTTAGAGATTTCACGAAAATAATGAAAAATAAATTTAAGTCTAAGCGTTATTTCAAGAAGCACCAAAGGCTTGGTTACCTTCCAGTTCAGACTGTACTAGAGGGGGATGATCTTGAAAGTCCAGCACCATCTCCTCAGCATACATTATCTTCTCAAGAAATGCATTCTAGGCTGGAACTATATGCAAGCAGGTATACATTGCAAACATTTTTTATGTTGAATTCTTTTTATGTATGGTAATATTTTATTTTCATTATATACTGTCTCTTAAAAGGTATTTCAGATATCTGCATTGAAAAAAGAATTTTAGTGTTAGATTTTTTGCTTATTTTATTTTATTAAATTTGCTAAAGCTGCATTGAACCCTTTTATATGTTGATCAGAAGTTTATAGTTTTAATAACTTCATTACTGTAGAAAATAGATTTTAGTGTTTAAGTATTCTTTTAGCCAGAATATTTGATTTACAATTACTTTTACATTTATCCATTGAAAGACAAAAATCTGCACCTTGGGGTAATATAAACTGAATTTGGACGTTTGTTATAACTTCCAGAAATTTTTTATAAAAATAAATTTCGGAGCATTTAAAAATGTTTTAAAATAAAATACCTTATATATTTTAAAAAATAAAAGTCTTTATAAAATACCAATTTTATAGTTTTAATAATTTTTCTTAAATTTAGGCAATTTTTATTATTTGAAACATTTTTTAAAAATTTTGCTAAATTTCCAACATTATATCATATTGCTACAAATAAATTCTAACATTCATCAAACATTTAAATTAAGTCATCAATATATATATATATATATATTTATATATATATAATATAATATAATATAATATAATATAATATAATATAATATAATACTTTTTAGGTGATGTAAAAATATCTTTCGTACATATGTGTTTGCATTTTGCTTAGTTGCTAATTAACCATTTTAAACAAATTTCTCTTTAAGTCCACATTTCCAAATTCCAAAAATATAGTTGAATTCTAAGTCTATTTATCTTGAAGAGTAATAATGGTAACATTTGGTGTAAATGTTTAAATACATGCTTATAAATATATTGTCTAGACATTCCTTCCTCACATTATAGCTTTTGTAGCACTAAAACACTATTCTTATTTATAGGTTAGCTGAAGTAGAATTAAGGACAAGAAGTAATTCAACTCCTGATTCGTAAGTAGAATTTTTGTTATTTTAATTATTTGTTTTTTTTAAGGTTTTTAACACTTAACTGTTATAATTAATGAAACTTACAAAAGTGCTCCACTTTGACATAAAAAAAAAATTGTGTCATCATCTTGCATACAAAATTTATTACTTTCACAGTACTTACCATTGTTTTCTTTTTTTAGAAGTGAAGATGAGCATCAATTGATTGCACAATACTGTCAAACTTTGAGTGGAGAGCTTGCTTTGCCAGTGGTAAACAAGTTTTGCTATAATAAATATTATTATTCATATTCTTTTTCTTATAATATTTGTAGTAATTGTATTTTTCCATGAGAAATAATAGTTTTTGTTTATTTTAAAGTTAAAATTTACCAGGGCAAGTTCAAATTAACTCTCTTCATTTTGGTATTTCCCATTAGCTTAGTGAAAAATATTTTAATATTTCATTACTTAATAATTGAATTAGATATTTATCAATGCTTATAAAATGGATGATATATATTCAATATATTTGTTTGGTAGCATAGGTATCATTTGAGTAATTTATGAATTTAATATCTTTTGAAAGAAAAAAATCTTAATTACTTAGTCATAAAATTTAAAAAAATTAAATTAACAATCAGAATCAAATCTTCATAATCAAAGAATAAAACTAAGAATACATGAAGATAAGTATTTATTATAGCAGAAAGAGAGAGAGAGATATCAAGACTGTAGATTGAGACAAGATCTATACTACAGTTCTATAAAGCTGCTGAAAAAGATGCTTTTAAATTTGTGCAGTATTCTTCCAGAAAAATTAAAGCATTATATTGTTTCTTTAATGTATGCTTTTATTTTTTAAAATATATGTGAATTTGTTTAATTTCAGGAGGGAGAATAATAGCAATTATTATTATTTTCAAAAATCACAACGCTGTTAAATATAAGGGAAAGTCAGCATTTAATTTTTCAATGACATTTAGTTGATGGATGTAAAAGAAAACTGTGATGCTTGTTTATTCCATAAAACTACTGATTAATTAAATTTATATTAAAATTTTGGTATAGTTTATATCACACTGTGATAATGTATGCATTTATATTTCCCAATAATGAGAAATACAGTGTATATCTTATATATATGTCACATATTTAATCAGTATATGTTATTATGGCAACTAAATAAAAAATATTATTTTACATTTATTAAAAAGTTTTGCATTTTTTATTGCATTTTGTGTTTTGTGTCATATAAATATTATGTAATATAATTATTTGATACATATAAAAAATTACAGCCTAGAAGCCCTGCTCAAATTATGGCTTTAATTGATGCAGAACAAAGAGAAGAATTAGAAGCTATGATCCATGAATTAGAAGAAGAAAATAGGTAAGTTTATCTTAAAAACTAATTTTTGCTGTTACTTAATTCATTGAGAACAAAGGATTAAAAAAAAAGAAATTAACTCATTGAGAGTCATCAAATATATTTTATTCCTCTCACTTTCATTTATACAATTATGATTAAAAGATTGCATTGTCTTAGGAAGGGGAGTTGTAAATGATCCATATAAAGGAATTTTTTGATAATAGTGAAAACATTAATACTTATAAAATAAATGATTAAAAGCATAGAAAAAAAGTTTGCAGTAAGATAAGAGGGGGTGGGGTGCTAACTATGAAACTAAATTGTGTTAACTTAGTCTTAACATTGATCTGTTTTGAAAATTTTCGTAGATCTTTGAAACATTAATTATTACAATATTCTTTAAATATTTTACAATGCTATATATATATATATATATATATATATATATAATATGATATGATATAAAATTCATCTCATGTTTTGTTATGTCTTGTATTAACAGTGTAGTTCTATTTTAGATCTCTTTAACTGTCATAAAATACACCATATTTTAATTTTTTAAAATTAATTATCAAGTATTTTAATTAGAAATTTTACTATGAGATACCACATATTTTAAAAAGAGGTTTCATTTCTGTATTGTTTGCACATTTTTATGAAATTAAATGCACTTTAGGTTTAATGGAAGAATTTGTTTAGGCCCATACAAACAGACTGCACTTGCCAGATCCTATTCTAAAGGGTTCAAAAGTTTTTAATCAACTATGAGTAAAATGATAATCATTTAATTTAAATATAAGAAGTAGCTTCATTGAAAGTATAATACTTTTTAAATTTCTGTTTAAGAAGGATCTTGGATACAACTGTTATTAAACTTTTTTAATGAAAAATTTTCATTTAGTTCATCAAGTTTTATGATTATCTGTTCAATTTTCATTTCAAAAATAATTATTTACTATTTGGGAATGATACAAAATCCATATTTTATAAATTGTTTTTTCTGTGGATTTTTTTTTCTACTAATTGAATAGATTCTCTCAATTTTTATAATTTTCCCTGTTGCAAAAAATGATTGTTTTAAAATTATGTATTCTTAAGTTTCTCCTGAATGCTTGAATATCAGCAGATCAGTGTGTATTTGATTGAAAATTCATATTTCAAAAGAAAGAACCACCCATGTTATACTTTAAAGTAATGTTCAAACAGTTGCTCTGCAAAATTACAACTTATTTCGAAAATATTTAGTTTTGGAACTTGATTCTTTTATACTTTTCCTATGCTTTTTTCTATTTGTCACTGATTTAAACAAACAGGTTTTTTTTTCTAACATATCAATCTGCATTTAAAAAGAATTGTCATATAGTATTCTTTTTCATATTATTTTGCCATTTTTTTTACTAAGTATTGCTGCATATTTGATAAATAAATGAAAGCAATAAATTTTTTAAATATTTAGTTTATTTCTTCCTATTTGTGACATGATAAGTAATATCATAAACATTATAGCTACTTTTTGGAAAGTAGTATAAAATATCCATATAGAATTAAAGATATTAAATTCATCTAATTATTGTAGGCATTTGCAATCTGAGTATGAAAGGCTACGTGGCTCTAGAGGAAGTCGTAGCGTATCTCCTACTGTTACAGAAGAAGAACAAGAGCAGGAGCCTCTCACACCCTGTAGAGATGAAGAAATGTTAGCTGAAGCTAAGTTGTTGAGACAGCATAAAGGGCGGTTAGAGGCTAGAATGCAAATATTAGAAGACCACAATAGACAATTGGAAGCACAACTACATCGCTTAAGGCAACTTCTAGATGAAGTAGGTTTATTTAATATAATAATTACACTCAATTTATTTATTTATTTTTAGAATCTTATGGATTTCAAGATTTTTTTTAATAATTTCTAGAGATTTATAAAAATGTTTTTTAATAAGTGTAGTAGGTACTATTTAGAGTACTCTAAGTAATAATTATTGATATTAATTAATCTATTTTAAAATGCTATTAACATAATTCATATTGAGGTTTTAAGATTTGAAGATTGCGTCGTCAAGTAAAAAAACATTCGTGGACTTCAGCATCTACAGGAATTTTTATTCACTCTATCATAACGGTACAGCAAGCAAGTGAAAGTGGTTCTAAAAAAAACATGTTTTTTCATTAATACAGTTTGGTTTACTGTTAACACTGAGAGACAGTTAAAAGAAATAAAAAGTAAAAATACAACAACTGAATTATAAATTATGGTAAGCATTTTAAAAATTAACAATAATCAATTGCTATGAAATAAAATAAGTGTAACATTTTTAATTCATTCAATTAATAGAATTAAATTGATTTCGCTACAAAGTTAGACACTACTGAGTAAACTGATCTCTTGCAATTAGTATTTCAGTACAGCCATCTGGTGACCAAAATAGTGAATGCAGTGTCCTAACAAGTGAATTATATATTAGGATGCCCATGTTCTTTTTTAACACCTAGAATTTAATTTTGTTGTATCAAAGGTTTTGGAAAGTATTTAAATTTTTTGTTAATTTCTAGAAAAATTGGCAAAATGCATTTAGTTTTTTTTGTGTGTGTGGGAGTGAAAGGGGAGAAAAGGGAATTTATTTGTGTTTTGCTTTCTTTTAGATTTCTGTCAGTGAAAAAAATTTTGATATGAGTATCATCAATCAATAATCTATTCTCTGTATGTAATTTGGTAGGAGGAGTCGAATGGGGGGGGGACATAAAACATAGAGGATAAATCTCATACATGCCAAGTTATCTCCAGTAGACTGAGCAATGGTATTGATTATACCTGCACAATACTTAAAATCAGAATACTAAGCTACAGAAAAAGGGGTTTTATTTTTCAAAGAAAAAGAATGCCCTGTCAGTAAATTGGATATTTTTTTTTTACTTCTATTTTATTAAACTCTTATTATGAGTCTCTGTATAATTAACATATATTTTTTCAAAGTTTTGTTAATGGGAATGAAGGGCTGCATAATGTTTTCTAGTACAGATAAACTTCTCAAGAATTTTTAAGTAAGTATCTAGAGATAGTGTGTTTAGAGGAATAATCATAATTTTAAAACATTATTTCCGTTATTTCATCTGTTGAGAATGTTGAAAGAAAATTTGATTTACACCATGATATAAACCCAATAAAGTGTTATAAATATCTGACTAAAACCTGGTAAATCCATAATTTTTCCCTTCGATTAAATTTTTCCAAATTTTTTTCATAAGCTACTAAAGAAGAGGCAATTCACTTTTGGAATCGGTGTTTTTTTACTATTAAATAACTTTTAGTGTTATGAGATTGTTGTTTGATGTTTTGAAAATAATATTTCTTTTTTTAAACAAAGATTCATGTGCCAATAGCAGGAAAGTTTGTCTGGGACTTTTGGGGGATAGAAAGCTAAAAATGTTTACCAATCAGAAAATTTTTAGGATAAAAACAGTTTAAAAAAGCAACAAAAAATATCATGACTTTATATGTACCTTTATTCATAGGGTTATAGATAAGTCCTTTATAACTATATATTTGGCAGAAATATGAATTATTTTTATTGGAGCAAAATGACCATAGAAACCTATTCCTATTTTACAAGCTGAATGCCACTCTCTCTGTAGAGTGCGAGCAAGTATTGTAATCATTACAATAAAAACAATAACTAAATAAAAATTATATTTTTATAGAATATAAATTTTTTTTGGATGAAGTATGCAATTCATTAGAATTTGAGAAGTTTTCAAGTGTCTAAGAATCAAATTAATCTTCTGATTTTTTTTATTATTATTTTTAAATCTGAATATTTAGAAGGTCAAAACTCTTATAAAAAATCTTAATCACCTCTTATAAGTTCTGATAACACTTTTTCTTGGTTAACATTTGAAAAAATAGATTTTATTTAAATGAAAATATTGTGGCTGAAGACTTTAAAGAGGATATCTAGTAAAAAATCTAGTTTTGAATTATTTGAAAATAATAATAATAATTGCAATGGAAAGTTTTCAGATCAAAAGAGTTTAGATTCTAAGATTAGATGCACACACACAAAAGCTATTTTAAATGTGTTGTAAACATGAACTAGCAAAAACTACAATCTGAAAATAATAAATAAGAAATGGAGTTGGAATGCAGATGAACTAATTAAAAATCAAAAGATTAAAGAGACAATTTCTATATTAAAATAAACTATTGAACAAGAAGAAAAAAATTGAAGAGGCAAATATAAAGATTTATAGTATATAGAAGGATCAAATAGTTTGGGAACTAACATTTGAAATACACCTTAAAATGTAAATTAAGAATATTTTAATGCTACATTATTCGTATTTTTGTTTTTAGTTTTCTAATTTTTAAGTAAAATTAAGGATATATTTGAGATTTAAAACAAAAGTACGATTTAAAATGTGAATGTGTGTTTTTGAAGTGAGCACTCTTGTAATAATTTTTATAAAATTAACATCTTGTTGTAACTGTTTAGTGGTTGATAGCAAGAGTACTTGCTTTATGGTTTAGAATTCTGTTAAATTTTGACTTATAAACTGCAAGATGAATATTGCAAATTTCCTCTGCATTTTTCACCAGAAGTAGTAGGCAAGGAAATAGTAGCATGTTAATAAGGAAATGGCATGGAGGTTAATAAGGAAATATTAAATTATTTCATTTAAAATCTAAAATGTGCAATTTTTTGGATCTTGAACACTGTTTTATTTGGAGGTAATTTTGAGTCTGTCTCACTTAGATTTAGGTTTATTTCTTTAATTTCAGTGTTCATTTTAAAGTTTAAATATTGGCTTTTATTAATTTTGTGTATCCTAGACTAATTTTTTATATGTATTCTGTATTATACACTACTTTTAATTTAAAAAATAGATGCTTTTTTGTTATTAAATGCTTCATAAAATTATTGAAAATGTATGAAATGTTTCTTGAAATTACTTCTTTAAAAAGATCTTTTTTTAAAGTGTTTTTACTTGTTATAATTAATATGCTCTGAATATTATTCATCACCTTTTAATGGATTGCTGTTCCAAAATGTCCTTTTATTGCATCTGAGTTTTCTCAACTACCCTATTAAAATTAATTGTTTCTAATCTCTTGATTATTTTCTGATATTGATTGCTGCAGCTTCAAGGAGATGCTGTATAACAATGCATTTCATAAAGCAAATTCACTTAATTAAGCTAGTATCAACCTTTTTCTTTTTTAAAAAATGTTTCTGATTTGTGTTTTTTATGAGCCATCCAAAGTTTTATATAATTTATTATTAATTTAATGCCACAAAATCATTAACATAGTAATAGATGAAAGTGGTAAAAAAGTAGTTAAATATTGAAATAAAAAAATTGATAATATTTTGATAATTTGTCATTAAAGTATGTTTCAAATTCTTTAATATAATCTTTCAGCCTCAGCCAGTTCCAGTCCGTGGCAATCCCCAAAACAATGGTTATGGTACTCCAAACGCTTCTTGGAATCGTACTGTCATTGTCGAGCAAGCTCCTAGAAGGAATGGACAAATACCAGATCATGGTGGTATGTGCTGATTCGTTGCTGGTGTTGCATGATGTAAATTGAAAATTATTTTTATAATTCTATTCTTTGCTAATTTAAAATGGCTAATCATTAATTTTCCTTAGTAAATTCTTAAATTGTTTTTCTAATGGATATTTTTATATTTTTTTATCTGAATAAAATTTTAGAGTTTAAACTGCTCTTGTTTAAAAATATTTTTATATTCATTTGGTGTATTTTTTGTGGAAAAATAAATTTGAAATGCTTTTATTTAAAACTATGGGTAATTATTTTGCAGCATTTTTAATCAAATATAAATATATTTAGGTATAGATTTTTTTTCTCTAATGTAGAATAATGTTTCTTTTTTTGATATAAAACTTTATTTCTTGAAGTAGTTCTTTTAAGAATCTTAATGAGCAGCTAAGAAAATCATCTTCTGATCGTATTTTATAGTTTCTCTAAGTATTTTTAATTTCAGGTCTTCAAACTGATAATGAACCTTTAATAATATTTTAGCTCCCAAAGTTCAATTTGACTCTAAATTTGGGATGACTTATCATGTGAGCATTCATAAAGTCTAGATATTTGAAAACTTTTAAAAATAGAAAGAAATGAATTCACATGAATTTATGCAAATAAGTTGTGACAAATCTAGCTACTTAGATTGCTGAGGATTAACATTGTTCAAATGCACTTCTAGAGAAGATTATATATTATGTTGAAAGGAATGAAATCAATTATAAATAGAAATAATATAACTAGTTTTTAAAAAATTAACAATTTTTTAGTGATTAGTAATAAGCAAAATAAATGTTTGCTGAATGTTAAAATTGACATGAAATACCATTTAACTCCCCACTGACAGTATTTGAAATTGTAAAATAATATTTTTATTTAAAGATTATAATTTCAAAAGAAAAAAAAAATGCTACAAAGTATATTATACTTCAATTACTTTCTTAAATTTAATTCTATAATGCATCTGATTTATTTCTTAAAATTTTTATTTTATTTTTTTAAAATCAGTTAGTGATTTGAAAATAGTTTTTTAAAATACTTAATTTCTCAAATTGAGAAGTCAAACTGCAGTTAATTGCTAATGCATTTAGCTGCAGTCAATTTGAATTAAATGCCAAGCCTGACAACAAAATAATAAGGTATTAACATTCTTGTTTTACTGTGAACTTGAGTTCAATAAACACTAGATTTGCTTTTTTCCTTTTATTTAGATAACATTTAACTATAAAAAATATTACTGTAGCAATATAATTAACTAGGATTCTGACAGTTCTTATTAATTTCTTGTATTTTATTTTGCTGTATTCATTCTTAGAAAAGTTTTAAGTTTTTCAATATGTCCTTGAAATGTGTACCCATTATCATTGGAGAAAAAAGTGAACATGAATTTTAGATTTGGTTTTACTGTTAAAGAGTAATTATGTACTTCATGCATAAAATATCTATTTTTATAGCCTTAAAAAATTTTTTTTAAGATAATTGAAAATTTATATATATTTTTTTATTTTTGTATACTTATATATAATATTGTAGTGACGGATCGAAACTGCGATGTTTGGTTTTGAAGTCCAGTAACTTAACCATTTGGCAAAAGTGTATGCTCATGCTTATTAAGATGTTACCACAACAAGACTGTATGTAAAAATAAAATGTAAGAATTTTCATATATCAGATGAAGACAGGATAACAAAGCAATAGTAAATAATGTCTTTGGCCTATTTTTCACAAACACTTCCAGAAGCAAACATTAAATGTATTGTGCTATACGCATGTAAATATTCACAAGTATATTTATTAGAATATGAATTTTAAATTTAAAAATAGTTGTAGAATAAAATGTAAAACATCTATACGTATGTAAAAAAATTATGAGCATAAATTATATAATATTATTAATGGTTTTAACATCATTGCACAATTGTAATTGCAGGTTCTGCTCGTGTTGGTAATTTGTTACACATGGCTGGAAATTTAGGAAAAGCTGTAGGTACTCTTGTAACTGTGATGACAGATGATGAAGATGCCAGTGGCTCAGAGGATGAACTCAAACACTGACTGAAAATAAATCCGTAATAAATTTCCTCCAAAGACTCTTCAACATTCTTTAAAGCTTGCATTTCTGCAAGTTGTTATTCTGTGAAAAACATTTCCAAGATCTTACCTCAAGCATGAATTGGAAGCACGCATTTATATGAATCATGAACTGAATGTGAAAAAACATATCATAGACCAATGCCAGAATGTCACTTCATCTTTGCCTTAGTATCTGCACAAGGGTCTCTCTTCAGATGTGACTATGAATAGTATTTTTTTAAATTATTACCTAAGTCACCTTTGTGTTGAGTACCCATTTACTTGCTTAGTAGACTGATGGCATGGAGTTGTTTCAACTTTAGAGATTGGAGCTACTGATTTTTAATCTCGAATCTGTTTACTTTGGAGATTAATAGTCATCCATATCATACTGTTCTGTTTATAATTGATTTAAATTTATATATGTATTTTCAAAGATGAGATTGAAAGATTTATGTATAAAGATGGGTATTTATTTTTGAAATGGTTAATCAGTGGGCATGGTGAGATGTTATTTAGATCGCTCATTTTCTTTTAATAATGCTTGCTTTTCAGTATGCATATGAAATAAATAACAACCAGTGGCTGAAATTTATTTTTTAAATTGTCATGAATGATTGAAAAAACAATAAATTGAAGTTCAGCTTTTTCCCCTCTCTCATTAACTTAAAGTTCAGAGTAGGTTTTCCTTGTAAAATTTAATTTTACACATATTTGTTTAAAGTATACCCTCTAGAAATTCTAATAATATATATTTTTTTCTTTTGAAGATTTTCTATGTTATTGATTTATTTGGTTTGCTCAAAAAAGAGTGTGAAATGCATAAATTACATTTGATAAATATCCATTTTTATTACTTTGTATTTTATTATTAATTTATTTGATATAAAAATATCTTATAGTGTAAAGTAGTTTAATAAAATCAAGATTTCTTGATGAAAAAAAAATCAATATCAGCAAAAATTAAAATTGCAATTTGCTACCTTTGAAACCCTGAGAACAAAAAAATTAGTTCATTAAATTTGTTTCATTTTTGGAATACATGATTTTTTCTTATTGATATATCTGTAATTTCCTCATTTATGCAAGTTTCATAAAGTCATTTGAGTCAACTTGTCATCAGTGATAATTTCTCATTATTTTTTAGATTACTCTTATGAATTGATATTGTAAATATTATATTCTGATTTCAAATGTATATAGTAAAGTTACTATTTGATTTTTCAGAACCAAAGCATGTATGAAAAGCTATTTCAGAGTATGAAAAAAATTATATGAACATTTATTATTGAATTTCTGACAAAAATATATCAAATATAGTGTGCTTATTTATAATTCTCGGGAGAATTACATGTGCTAATTTAATGAATCCAAATTCTTATAAAATATGTACTAGAATAATTTGATCTTTACAACATATCTGTGTAAGTGAATAAATTGCATTACTTCTTTTTTTTGTTTTGTATATTAGGACCAAAATGTGAATTGCCCAAAGAGAGAAAAGGCAGTAAATGTCTGTATTAAAAGGCAGGAAACTCATCACACTAAGTAGCGTCATCATGTGCCATATCATAAGTACATTTCAACTGTTAATTCAAATACATTACTTGAAGGCTAACATGGCATTCTTCAGTTAAAAGAATGTGCATTTTTTGTATCTTTTTTTTAAAGAAAGTCATTCATGTGTGCTGCTACTAGTTAGGTAGATAGCTGACAATTCAAAATGAGACGGTAGCTAAAAAAATTGTATCATAAGTTATTTGTGACTCCAATATTGTAAGTATTTTGTAATGCATTTATGAGACATTCGCAATGTTACTGAAACAAGATTTGCTTTTGTTTTTTTTGGAATGGTGAGTGTCTCATAACATTTTTTCATTATTTCATCTTCAAAAGACATAATTCATTGTGATTTTAAAGAATTGATTTTTTAAATCTTTTAATTAAGTACATGTATTGAATTTTAAATATTTCTATGTTAAAGAGTTATAAAACTGAAATTGAAATCCAGCAGGTAAAGTGCTACTTTTCTTTTGCTGAACAGAACTAATGATTGATGTTCTGTTGATGTTCATGATGAGTGTAAAGTTGTTATATAACTTTTGCAGCAATAAACTAAGAAAATTTAGTGAATTTTGATTTTTGTTACTTTCTGTCTGAACACACTTTCAGAATGCCACCGAGCAAATTTTCTGAATTTTTTTTCAAGGTCAAAACACTATAATTATTTAATTAGAAAACTTTATTCTGGCTTTAGAAATGTTGTGTTCATGTCTTTTATAATTGAATAACAGAATTAAAAAATTTCTTTTCAGAAAGAGCAAAAATACAAATTTATGTTGATTGTTAATAAGAAACTTCATTATGCAATTAAATAAAAATTTTAAAAAATATCAGATAATATTTAGATTGTGATGAAATAATTATTTTTATAATTAAACTGTTCGAATTCAAATCCTTTCCCAATAAAGCTATAATTCATTAATAATGTTAACATATACAAACATCATGCATTTTTTAAACAGATTTTTATCTATGTTTCAACAATTATTTTTGGTTTTGGAATATTTTTATGCAACCCAGAAATCAATTATTGAAAGCCATAAAAATAATTTGAAATTTTTTAGGAAATTTTAACATTGAAAATTATTTCTTACACTATTTAATAATTTCAAATTATAATACTTTTTCTTGTGATAACAATTCACAAATTATTTTATTTTTTAAAAAAAAGACAAAATAGGAAAAATATACATGATGAAATATTTCTTACCTAGTAAAATGTTGCTGCTCTTTCACATTTTAAGAGTCACCGATAAATGAAATTATAGATATTAAATTCTGGATCATATATAATCAATATAAATAAATGATTTATACATTGTAAAGTTTTCAATTCTGACTAATTATTTTGGCATATATCCCATTAGTTGGAGCTTCCTTTGTAGCATTTACTTTGAAAATGTGGTAGTGTTTGAGTTTATATTGTTCAAGGCATTTTGAATGCTTATTTTTGATACTTCTCATTGTCTCAGATTTCCTGATATAGTTAGAAAATTAAGAAACAATGTAATACGTAAAATATTATTTCTTACTTGATTTAATTACCTGATAATCAGGTAGGGTATTTTTTATATTATGCCTGTAATTTATTGCAAACTTTCTTTATAGGATAATTTTTTAATGAGATAATTATGTATATATTACACTATTAAACATTAATTGCATTACTGTTTTTTATAACAAAATAAATATTCTGATTTTTAAAAACAATTGAGAAAGCTGTTGTATGCTGCATAGTTTAATACACTAGAAATTTGATGCATATCTTCAATTATTGTACCAAAGTCTTAGGCAAACACAGATTTGTGTTTTATTATCAGTTTTTACAAGTATGCGAGATGCTAACTCTCTTGAAAAGTAAGATGGTGGTAACTTTAAATATTTTAAAGTGAATATCAAATTCATTATTTTGTAAAGACTAAAAAGTGTTTTAGACTTGAAATAAAATTAGAGTGTTTTCATCAAATTAGAAAAATTGAATTTTTGTTTAATTTTATTAATCAGGCTTGGTCTAATCCAACAATTCTTTTGATTAGCAGACCCATTACAAAATAAGGAATTTAATATTTACATTAGGGAGTTAAAATAGATATATTTTTGTATTTTGGCCATCTTGTCTTCTAAAATAATTTTCTACTTATATACTTGGTAAAATCTATTATTAAAGAAGAATATGTGTGTCTGTGTTTGCAAGCTACAGGATAGATATTCTAATTTAGAAATATCAAATATATTGCAGATGTATTTTGGAAAAAGAAAATGTGCAGATAGGAAAAATTATATTAAAATTTTAATGAAGTGAAAATTAAGCTAAATTTTGAAGTTTTATATAATTTCCTAACACACTATGGCACAAGAAGAATTTTTACATTATCATAAAATTCAAAAATTATCTTTTAAATTATACCATTTTAATTACTGTGCATATTTATGTCTATATTTCATTAGCTTTTTAAAATATTTAAATTATATTTTACAACAATATAAATACATTGTTTGATTTAAAAAAATCTTTTTCATTTTTGCTACAAATACTTCATCTTGGAATTTTTCCACTATTGATGTTGAAAGTACTTTTATTTTTTCATGCTGAATAGGTTTCTGTTTAAGGCATACTTTAATAAAATTATTGAAATTTTGTTGTGTTTACCATTAAGATGTAACTTCAAAAGTAAGCAATTATGAAAGTTTTTTTTTAAGTTTTCCCATTTTTAAATACTATTGTTCTTTCCTATAATTAATTGTTAGTATAAAAAAAAATCTATTCCTCTGGGTTTTGATATTTCTTTCTTATTGAAAGTTAATTGAATTTGTTTTGTTGAATAAGAGAAAATATTTATCAAATTATGGGATATTACGCTAATAGAAAGGCTGTTTGTGTATTAAAATCTGCACAGCTATTGTACTGTTTGAATTTATTTTTAAAAGATTGTCTTTTAATTGAGTTTTTTTTTATATTGAAGTGAATATAGTATATTTTACATCTTCCAAGTCTGGATGTTTTCATTCCCCAATAATATCTAAGCAGAATTTGATAGCTCTAAGTCACAAAATCTGCTGCATGCACCGTCATGGAAACATATTCTTTTTTATAATTGATAAAAAATTATACAAATCATTTTCTAATTAAATTTTAAACTAACAGATGATAGTTTTAGGTTTTGAGGAAAGGTTTAATTCGAAACTATTTCAAACCAAATGATTAAATATTTATTTCAAAATACTAAAATTATATATTAACAGCTTTTATATATTAAAAATTTCATCTAGACTGATATCCATAAATTAAAATACTTCAACTCAAAAAGCATAATTTTTTGCTAAAAAAAATTGTTATGCTTTTATTTTAATGAAATATAATAGTACCTAAAATAAAAATTTTTATAATGAAGATAGTATCAAATTTATAGAAATATTTAACAAATACAGGGCATTAAAAAAACCAAACCAATGTATCGTGAGGAAAGAAAAACGAAAATATCATAAAAATCGTTTTTTTTTTCTTTTCTTTTTTTTTTTTTTTTCTATCAGGGTTTATTTAATAAGACGTGTCCATCTCATTTCCTAAATTCGTTGTGCAAACTCTTGACCAAACTTTCCAGAGGATTTGGGGTAGATACGCCCACTCATCATTAAGAATTTGTAATGGCGCTGAGACAAGTAATGGTGGTCTGGGTATCTCTCAAGTAAATGGTCTGTAAATACAAATCGAAATAACCCTTCTCTCTCAAAAGCATCACCAATACCCGCTACATGATGAGAGAATGGTCCACTTCATTGTCACTCATGAAAATTAATGGATTTCCAATAGAACAACGGAAAAGTTATATATTAGTGCATAAATATAGGCATAATTATACTTTCATCTTAGCAATTTTTTTTTCAGAAAATATTTTCTTAAAATGAAAAGAAAAACGAAGAACTTCTTAATATATGGCTCATCATCTATGTATTAAATTACGCAATAAAATTTATTTATAATTTTTGATATAAAAATATCAGTTGTGCATATTTTTAAAAAATAATATTTTTTTAGGTCATTTATACACTCTTATACTGCTTCGAATGAGAAAGTAGTAGATTATTTAAATCTACTGAATATTCTACTGATTTTATTTATGAACATTATCTACTGAAGAATCGGTTAATATAAAAGCCGGAAAAAGTTTTCTTACAAAAACATGAGTTCCATATAAAAGTTAAATAAATGATATGTCGCAACTCTTTAAAATGTCATATAAGTCCTCAACTGTTTAATAAAACAATGGAAAGGCTTCGTATATATGTTGCTTGACTCGGAAATAACATTATTTCGTGAAAATACACAAATTCTTCGTGCTATATGTAATTGCATACTGCCCGAAGAATTAATTGGGTAATTACATCTAGCACGAAGAATTATGCGTTCTTGCAAAACAATGTTATTTCTGCACTCAGCAGATGCATTCTATGTCTTTTTAAAATCTTTTACTAGAACGAAACTAAATTAATGATATAAACTAAACCTCTATTAAGAAATAAGTTTATTTCTTAATAAAATTACTGAGTATGTTACACCTGTCACGGAGACTTAAAGGGAAAGAAAGCAAAAAAGCAAAAAAAAAAAAAAAAAAAAAAAAACTAGTCAAACTGGAAAAAAAAGAAAAAAAAAAATCCTTGATTATAAAAATTACTGAAAAAAAATTCTTTTTCAATGTATGCATTTTTAAATTCGTAACAAGTATTAGAATTAAATTCAAAGGGCTATCAATTTTATAATTGAAAGGGAGTCAAAATAATATATTAGTTGCTACGTAATTGTTAAAATGTATTTCCTTTATTTTTTTTTAACTGCTGTTCATTTCAGGAATTTCAAATTATCATTTCTGGATATTTTACGCCTCAAAGTGATGAACAGAATGAGCTCATTTCCGAAATTCTGGGTCAGGGGACTAACCTTTCTTGGAACTAGGTTTTAAATACATTTTTTTCAGTCTTAATTTATTTATTTAAATCATGCGGCATCTTTGTAAACCGTACTGCTAAGTGCTTTTTCGAAACAAGCATGTTCATATAGCTATCCCACGGTATGGTACGATTTTCTGTGATAATCTAGATTCATTGTATCATTTGACTCTTTACTTATAATACTAGGAAAACCAGGCATAGCACAGTATTTTTCTTTTATTTTTGGGGAAAAAAATTATATACGATTCGCATACTGATTACATATGAATATTTTATAATCTTACTTACATATGAATTGGGCATTTAAAAAAATCATCAATGTATTTAGTTTACTGAAATCTGAATTATTAAAACATTCGTTTTACAGTTTACTCTCATCTATACTGATAATAAAGTTCAATATATGCGCGTGTTGGTGCACTACAGGATTGACCGTTGGACCTACTGTTATCAAATTTGGCACATTCATATCTTGGAGGTTGAAAATGTGCACCTCGGAGCTATTTTTTTGAATTTTTAATTAGAATTTGAATTAATTAAAAATTAAGCGAAATTTCGATGTTTTTCCGTCATAACTTTCAAATTTATTATAGCACAAAATTGATTTTTACATCATATTAAAGATCGAAATTATCTTTTTAGTAATATCAATATTTTAATCAATAAATTAAATTTCAGTTTGTAATGATTTTTAAAAAAAAATAATTTCATCATTTTTTTCAACAATAAAAATAAAATTTAATCTGCTCGCACACGTTACGAGTGAAAGGAATTTATTTATATATATATATATATATATATATATATATATATATATATAATCAATATGCTGCCATTAGATTGACAAAAATTCAAATTAAAAAAATAAACTATTATTTCAAATTAAACATGAAAATATAATTTTCAGCACGCGTCTGCACGAAATGAAGTAAGTATATGTTTTTTTCTAAAAAAAAAATTATGACTTTAAAAGTATCATTAATTAAATAAATCCGTTTTATTTAAGACAAATATAGTTTAATATATATCTTTTCAATTGAAGGCCCTATAGCTAATTTGTAAAGATTTAATAACAGAAATACATCTGTAAAGAGGGTCTAAATGAAGTAAATAATTACATAATATGTAATATGAATCTATAAATGTTTTAATGAATTAGGAATGCTTAGATTTTATCCCAATCCTCTGATCTCTGAATCATATTTAACAAGATATTTTCCAGACACTAAAATTTTAAATAAAATGAGATAAACTTCAATCAATTCAGTCTCTAAAACTAACTAATTTAAGAATATTTGAATATCATTATTCAATAAAAAGTGGTGATTTTAAACCACTATATAGACCTTTCCAAAAATGATTAGTGTCCAGGATTTCTCAAGACTGACTGACCTCAGAATGAAAATGCTGATTGTTTTAAACTATTCTATTTAAAACTTCGTAAGTCGAGCAGAAGATTGAAACCTTCATTAATTAATTTAAAATTATTGAAGGTGCTAATGTGTATTTCAGGATAACTTTTGATGTTTTATTTAGAATTAAAAGGTATGTGAAATTTCGCCGTTTTTTCACCCCATCCGGAAATATGATGGTTAAAAAATGATGATTACATAATCTTGAAATTCAAAAAAGGAAAAAAAAAAAGAAAAAGAAAAAAAAAACATCTTTTCTATGATGCCTATTAAATTGCTGTATAATTCTTTTATAATTTAAAAAATTATTGTAAGCGTATTTCTTGACAATATATTTCACGCAAAATAGAAACAAAGTTTGTTTTTCCTGTTCGTGCGCGTAATGTTTGGAAAAAAAAAACTTTTATCAACATGTTAGTGCGTAACTACCATGTTAAAAATAGCTCTAGTTAATAGATTAATTTAACTCTCAATTACTCAAATATAGTACATTATAATTTTCAGCAGGTATTCGGATCCATAGCGATAGAGGTAGATTGTGTTTTATTGTTCTGGTGAAATTAAGCAAATTTCAAGGTAAATAATGAATATTTTTGTATAATTTTGTTCAATTTGTGTTGAAGACATCCTGAAAAATGAAGTATGTTGTAATTTTTAAAGAATTCTGTTGTGAAATGAATTTTTAAAGTACTTTGTTTGCGGCGATGCCCACCTATCGGGCGAGCATTTTTGTTATTTATTTACTTTCTGCATCTGCGATTAAAGTACTAGCAACTTTGATATTTCTTAAGTTGCAAAAACGGACTCTTTGTGTGTGTGCGCGCATTTTTTTTTCACTCCAGCATATGGTGCTTCCTCTGTGCATTTCGGAATTCAGGAATGTTAATTTGGAGAACTTTTAGTCGCTGCTTTGTGGCAACCAGGGGATTATAGCCTTTGTCGCTCCATATCCCATAATATTTACATTCAATATTTAAAGTACTAGCATTTACAGTTGAATTATCATTAGGACTTGTGTGCACGAACTTTTTGCAGAACATTTATATTGTTCCAACGAATTCAAAGTTTTTTACTGTGCAGACTCTTATTTTAAATTTCACCTTATGGTCAGTTACCATAAAGGCATTTAATATTTGTTTCCAACAAGGTTGTTGGGAAATCTTTCTGTTTAGTGCATCTAATTAGATGAAAATTTTATTTTGCTAGCTAAATTTTTAAAAAATAAAATGGAATCAAACAACAGGACGGGCAGGGAAAATTATGTTGATAATAGTGAAGTGGCAACTGATGATGAGACTTTATTTTACTCCCCAAAAGGTGAGGAAACGTTAATCTCCGACTCTCTTATTCAAATCCAAAACATTAAAGGACTAACATATAATCATTTTAAAATATCATTGGACTCTGATTCAAATGAAATGATAGATCCGTTAATGCAGACGGATAGCAAAATAAAAATGGCCTCAAAACGGAAAAAGAAATATCTAAAAAAGAAAAACAAGGGAAATTTCTCGTAAAGATAAAAGGCTATGCATTCCTTGTAAAGGCAAAGAGAAAGAAATAAAAAAATAATGGGGTTTCAAATGCTAAACAGGCAAAAAATGCGGATGCAAGTAAAAATGAAACTACACCAGAGGAAAAAGAACAACTCTTCGGACCATTGGGCATATTGGAAACATTTGAAAATATTCTCCAAAAATATAAGATTGAGGATAACGCTTCTGAAGAATTGAGAGAGATATTTCTGAATGTTTTATCAAATTCTTCTAGAAACTAAAGGAATTCAACTGATGGTAATCACGTATCAGAATTTACAAATGTGGTTAAAAAACGAAACAACGATAGCATAGAGGAAAATAATAAAACTCCGTTAAAGCCAGGTCTAACCTTTATTAGAAAGGTCCCAGCCTCCAAGAAGCTGCTTGTGGGAGAAGAAAGGAATCAATTACAACAAAAAATGATTAACCCGAACGAAAAAGTTAATGAAGCAATACTGTTGCTAAAACCCAAAGCAAACATGCCGGCATTGGTGGTTAGATCTGCTACAGAGACAATAGACTCAATCGATTAAACTGAGAAAAACATTAGAACCGAATATCAGCCCAAAGGAGATGGAAATTAAAATTATGGGTCTGAAGCCAGTAATGGGAGTTTTGGTTCAGGTTGAAACACCGGAATTGGTCATAAAGTTAAAAGGTGTTAATAACAACCACTCATATCTGTAAAATGTATGCAAAGCTACTACTCCACAGATTAGTTTTAGTTTAGTTTAGTTTAGTTATATTAACGTCCCGTTTAAAGCAACACGAGGGCTATTTTGGGACGGACCTCGTAATTTTGAACCACGGTCAGATGACGAGGACGACGCCTGAACTGGCACCCCCCTCTCCACACCACGCCACACCAGCGGGACGACATTTGGCCTGACAGATTTAACGTGCAACAGACCCCCTCACACGACGGTTCTTCGGTGGAATTGAGTCTCGAACCTGAAACCCTCCGGTCCCGAAGCCGAGATTTTACCACCAGGCCACCGCGGCCCACTCCACAGATTAGAATGCCTCAAATAATTATATATGATGTGGAAGAGAGCGAGAAGCCCAGGGAGGAGAAGGAATTGACCTTTCTCAATCAAATCAAGCGAAGCAATGACATTGCAGGGAATATGTGGGGTCTGTTTAGGAAAAAAGGTGGAGGTAGCTCGACTCACTGGATCATAAATTTGGATTAAAATGTGTTCCGTATGATTAAAGATAACGGAAGACTACAGTGTGGTTTTGGATCGTATAGATTTAGAGAATTTGCTGTACCCCTTAGGTGTTTTAAATGTCACAAATTTGGGCATGTTCGATCTAAATGTATGCAAAAAGAAGAAAGCTGCTCCAAGTGCTTGGAATTGCATAACTATAAAAATTGCACAATGGAAAATTCAGAATGCAGAAACTGCAAAGAGTATCGCAAAAGAACAAAAATTATGATTCGAACGGATCATATTGCACCATCGGAACATTGCCCTGTATTTATCAGGGAGAGCGATCAGTTGATTAAACAGACGAACTATGGATAATAAACTTCTCAATCTTTGTTTGGCGGGTTATTCAATATAATATTGGTCGGGTTAAATATGCTACAAAGGAACTCCCAAATTTGTTTGGGGACAACTTTCCAGATGTTTACTTGTTGCAGAAACCACATACAGTCAAAGGGAAAATAATAGGACTTCCCCTAGGATGGAGAATAATTTCTCACCCTTACGAGAAGACGATAACAGCAGTGCGAAACCAAGATATTTCTGTATCAACAAGATTTACTAGCGGAAACATAGTAGTAGCCAACTTGCCAGTAGGAAATAGCGAAATAACTGTGATATCCGCATACTTCCCACCGATTCATAATGAGGAAGAAATCTGTAGAGAACTTGAAAATCTGTTCGAACAGTTGGGAACATCATTCATACTTTTAGGAGATTTGAATATTACCAGTCCTCTATGGAGAAATGAAATTCCCGATCATATACCACAAGATGAAGCCGGTTCGTTTATAGAATTCATTTTTAAGAAAAACCTAGTTATTTGGAATGATCCAAACTCATTACCAACATTTCAATCTGCGTGTTTGGAGAAGCTGAATTGATGTCACACCTTATAAACTAAAGACTCGTGTGATCGAGCAATGGGATGGAAGGTTGTTCAAAGTACTCTAAGTCACAAAGTTTTTTGGATTTTTAAATTAATATGGGTTAGAAAGTTTTTTTCAGAAGAAGTATTTAAATTAAGCAAGTGGAAAATTCAGAAAATCGGTTCTCAAATGGTTGAAAATATACTAATTTAATGGAAGCAATGCAAAGGATAAAATCTAAAAAAGATTTAGAACTACGGGTTAAAGATTTTACAGAATTCATCCAAGGAATCAGCCAAAGATCAAACTGTAAAGGGACAAATCATCTCAGGATTTTTTGGTGGGACGCAAAGTTGGAGAAAAAAGACAATTGACAAGAGCCTTGAGGCATAGATACCAACAATATAAGCATACTGAAGAGAGAATGAAGAGAAGACAAAATTACAAAAAAATGAATCAATATACAGAGGAATGTTAAGAAAGAAAAGTAGCTAATGCTTTGAAAAGTTATGTAGCGAAATAACGAGAGTGAACCCTTTTGAGCTGCCGTATAAATTAGCGGCAGATAAAATAAAAAGGAAAACCATTTTGTATGGTATCAAAAAACAGGATGGAACAAAAATTAAAAGTACAAAAGAAACTATTGAAACTATACGAGATACCTTTTCAAAGAGGAACAGTTCCAAAAAGAAAGTAAAAAACAGAAGAAAACGAGGAAAAGTATTGAGGAATATAAAACAACTGACGAAGATAAAATATTCACAATAAATGGAATAAGAACGACGATTAATAAAATGGCTAAAAAAACACCTAGATTAGACAACATTCCAATGGTGATGCTTGCTGAAATTAACAGAAATAATCCATTTATTCTTCTAGAGTTACAAAACAAGTGCTTAGAATTAGGCGCGTTCCCTAATCAGTGGAAGGTAGTAAAACTTATTTTAATTCCTAAAACTGATAGAGACTTAAATGATCCTAAATCCTACAGACCAATTTGTTTGCTAACAACAGCAAGTAAAATCTTGGATTAACTGATAATTCAAAGAGCACAACATTTATTAACGATGCAAAACAGACTGAATCATGGTTAACATGGTTTTAGATATAGCCATACTTGTGAAATAGCCTAAAATGCACTATGGAGTAAAATGAAAGGCGTGATGAATCAAAAACTAAAAACAGCAGTTATATGTTTGGATGTAGCTGGAGCATTTGATACGATATCGAGGAAAAGCATTTTATATGCCCTCATAAAAATGAACTGCCCAAGCAACCTTTTTCAAGTGATTAAAGATTACTTAAGTGAAAGAAAATGTGTTTACCAAGATGGAGAAAATAATTGGGAATTTAAAATGGATAGAGGAGTGTCAGAAGGCTCAAGCAGCCGGCCGTTATTCTGGAACTTTGGTTATGAATTCTGCATTTAAGATCAATCTTCCAGAGAACTGCCTTATACAGGCGTATGCCGATGATGTACAACTAATAATCTCTGGAAGAACAAAAGATGAACTGGAAACTAAAGGTGAACAAATAATTCATAGGCACAGGCTAATAAAATGGGGCAAAATACACAAACTTCAGTTTAATGAAAGGAAAAAAAAAATTCGAATACCTGTTACATTTGGAGAATGTTTAAAATTAACTGATCCACCCAATATAAAAATGGGCAATAACAATATAAATGTGTCTAATCAAATAAAATTCTTAGGAGCGACATGGGACAGTAACTTGACATTTGCATCGCATTTTAGAAAGGCCAAGAAAATAGAGGATGTATTAACATATAAACTAGTGACAGTTGCGGATAGATTTTATAGAAAAAGAAAAATACCATCTAAGAAGAATCTACACTGGGACCATTGAGCCATTTGTTCTTTATTGGGCATGGAGCATGGGGGCATAGGTAAATCTAAAGAAAATCAGAACAACATTAAATTCAATTCAACGGTGCCCTCTGATCATTATGTCTGGGGCATATAGAACCATTTCTACAGAAGCCCTTCAAGTGATAACCGGAATGTTTACCAATTTATCTCAGAGCAACGGAAATATTCACTCAATTTCAAATAAGAACTTCTAGCAATAAAGTTAAAATAGAAAACAAATGCTTCAACAATAAAGATTATGCGATGTATTTCATCAAGTTCGAACAACACCCTTTCGAATGGTTTTTTCATAATTTTCAAATGAAGATCCCAAAAATGGATGGGATGGAAATTTTTACAGATTGTTTAAAAGATGAAAATAAAGCAGGAGCTGCAATAGTAGTATACGACTATGGGAAAGAGATCGATAAAAGTCTTGTGAGATTATCGAACCACGCAACAAGTTTTCAGGTAGAAGTGCGAGCTAAAAATGGCCATTGAATATTATGATAGGGTGGAAGACGGACAGAAGTGCTCAATTTTTTCCGATTCTCTGTCAGTTTTACAAGCCATACAGTCATCTCACAATTGTAATAAGGTAATAGGGACGATAAAAGAAAAGATAAAAAGTATTAAAATTAGCAAGTCGATTGAGTTGAATTGGATTAAGGCCCATATTGGGACATATGGTAATGAAAAGGCGGATCACTATGTGAAGTTGGTGACACAGAAAGATAATATTGATACTATTGCCCCCAAATCAAGTGGCGTTCGAAAAGGGGAATTGAGAGAAGAAATAAAACTACAATGGTTTGACAGATGGTATATGTCCAAAAAAGGAAAAGTAACTTTCGACTTTATTCCTAATCTGGAAATTAAAATAAGTTACCATGCACTTTTAATCCAAATAATATTTGGACATGGAAGATTTCCTGCATATTTCCAAAGATTTGGAAGAATGTAGGAAAATAAATGCATTTGTGGATAAATTGGTACGGTTTACCACTATTTAATGGAATTTATGGAGATCTCAGAGTTAAGGAACCTGAAGATTATCAATAATGATTGAAGTTCAGTACTGATGGTACCAGGTCATCTCAAAACTCTGAAGGCTATGATGTTAAAAATTGATAGTTTCCTTCCAACTGTTTGAGAGAGTGCAGCTGGGGAGAAAGACAGCTATTTACTACCCCGAAAGGAATGTTAGTTTGACTGTTCGGTCAATATAAGGTTGGGCAAAACTTATTCAGCAGTCGACCACAACAAATCCTATCGATACTGCTACGTTCAGTGGTGGCGGGGTGGTCAGATGTGTGCAAGAAGAAGAAGTATAATTTTCAGCAGATGTCTGTATGAAATAAAATAATTATGAAACATATTTCCTGGAAATATTAAACTGAACAAAAGGTTTATGCATCTTTTAAAATATCTACATTATTGGTTCAATTCTTTATTGTCTTGGGTAAACATGGTTTGATATATATATCATGCCCACTCTAGTGTGAGCTCAACAGATGATTTAGAAAGTATTAATAAGAAAAATGGTCTTAGTGAAGAACGACTATTTTATATAGATAGCGTCAATAAATGTTGTAATGAATTACTAATTTTGTATTTTTATGCAGACCCTTATCCTACGAGTTATATTTAGCGAAGTCTTTTTTGAGACATTAAAATATTTAACAACAGATTCATTAAATACACTCTATTGCGAATAAAACAGCTAATTTTGAAAATCTATTGAAATTATTATCTTATAAAAACAAGCACCAATTTGTTTTAAGGACACTTTAATTAGTGTCCGAAGTCCTCAAGTCTATTTTACCTGAAATTATTGATTGTTCTAAAATAATGGTATTCGAATATTTACAAATCGACCAGATTTGATTACAGTAGATAACTTATTTTTTAAATTTAAAAATTGGAATTTCTGGAATATTGTTTTGAATGTGACTCCTTCGGATAAAAGATTTGTATAAAATTTAGACTTCATAATCTTTTTGAAAAACATTTAGTAAATGAAGCAAAATAAGATATTGTTATTTACTTTATTTCTTTTTTCCCTTTGAATTCTTTTGAAAGAAAAAAAAAAACTTTCTTTTTTCTCTGATTTTATGATAAATGAGAGAAATTTTTATTGAATGATTCTTCGAGATATTAAAAAAATTATAAAAAAAAATATTCTGTAGTGCACATAAGATTTCAATGTTGAACGATTCTGTACTTGTTTATTTTTTTAAAAAAATGTTTGTTTTTAACAAATAAGTTTTTGCTTTAAGTGAAGTTGAAGGACTTTCATTTTAATTTAAAGTTCATATTTTACGAAAGTTTAAAAAAAATACATAGACAATGAGAGTACGGCATATAACCTCTATTATGAATTTTATAACTATCAAACTTTTTAGCCTAAAACTATTTTGCTGAAAAAGATATTAAGAAGCCAAATTACATAAAATATAGAACATTTTCGCTAGCATCAATTCCGGTGAACTAGCTAGTCACCAAAGGGTATTAGTTTTTAATTAAAATGTAAACATTCAATTTATTTTCAAACAGATGACAATATTTCCATACATTTTTATTATAGTTTCTTTTAGCACTTGTCATAGACAAAGCCTGCTGATAAACCGAGATAGCGTGTCTTGTTTCAGTAGCTCCAAATAGGGCAAGTCTTGAGAGCGTCTTAACTACTCATGCGTCACATTTGCTTGCACAACATAATGGAGGGCCACATTCACAAATCTCGCAAGCAGAACACATAAAAACAACCATGCCCAAACTGGGACTTGAACTCGGGATGCCCATATCATGGGAAAGACTCGCAAACTTTATGCCAGGACATCGTACCATATATTTGAGATATATTTTGGTGAATCGAATCAGCATAGAGCTTAGATTGAACTGTAATTATATTCATACTTCTTAGTTTGCCTGGCAAGTGACAATTTTTGCTCCAGTATCGCAAATTTTACTATTAGGGATTTCTCGAGAAAGATAGAAATAGCAACCTGAGCAATCAGTAAGATAAAATGCTTTCTTTAATTTTTGAATTTAGATAATTAACATCTACTACATACCTTATCAAAATAGTTTAAAAAAAAACAAATCTCCGATATTCATTGCGAAATTTATGCTTTCTAATTCAAACACGTTATGTATTTTTAACATTAATAGATTTTAAGGCATTATCTCTATATTTACTTCTAATAAATTGAGTATGTGTGTGTCTTCGCCTTCTACATACCAAACCATTCGACCTATAGTTAGTGAATTCTGCACAAATATTAGGTTGGAAACTATGAAACGGGCGTTTTCTGTTTAGTTTTACTGTCATTCAACACCCGTTTCATAGTTTTCAACCTAATATATGAACTTCGGAGCGATTTTTTAAAAATAATTAATTAAAAATTAAACTGAAATTTTGCTGTTTATTTTACCATAACTTTTTAAAACATTTTAGTATGAAGATGAAATAAACTTATCTTTTCATTATTATTAATTTTATATTAATGCAAATATTTTCTGAATGTTGACAGGATTAAAAAATTTTTTTTCGCCTGATTCTCAACAATAAATGATATTGTAACCCTGGAATTGAAACCATTTTAATTGTTTCAATATGTATGTAATCACGTGATTTTCTTCCACTGTTGAGTCCTAAAGCAGAAGGATTCTGTTTAATACTAGTTGCTTTTGGTGACCAGCCAGTTCGCCAGTATTGATTATTGCTTTTGTTTTCAATTAAATATACCATGTGATTTCACGCAATACTTTTTGCTTCTAAATATTTTTAAACTTCAGATTTTGATAGTTATATAATTCTATCATACTGTTACGGATTTCCTATACTAATCCTCAAATTCTCAAAACGGGACTACTCTTGGTTTAGGACAGCTCCGTTCCCGACGACGACACAACGGGCTACGATATACGACGCAGGCTTCGTCAATATATGCCGCACCACAGTTCTCCGTTCAGGGCTCCTAAGTTCAAGACCTCTATATCTCTAGGTCTTCTCGATTAATTCCGCCGCGTTACTTGTTTTCTTCGTTGAACACTAGGCCGTTCAGCTTTGACTTGATTCCTCTGGATTCTTCTTCAGCTCTTCTTTCCTTTTTCTCCGCTGCTCAGCTTCCACTTTACTCACTTCATTCACCGCAGCCGCCTGCCTTATATATACCGGCGGTAGGCGCATCTAACATCTGCTGGACCAATCAGGAGCGTTCTGGATGTATCTCGGCTCCTAGTGGACGGATTGGGAAAATTCTCGATGTTTCGGGTACTTTCTTTTTTGTCGCCAAAGTCGCCAAATTCGTTGCGAAGTCGCCAAATGATCGCCAAGTTTGTCTCCAAGCTTTGGGACCTCTGACGTCACACCCACTCACTATTCAATGCACATTACTGTCAATCTGGCTTCCTTACGATGACAGTATTAGCGCGAGAAAGCAAAACCACAGGTTAGCAACAATACTATTGTGTAGGCTTTAAACAAAATATTTTGTAAAATATGATTAAAAGAGCAGAGGATATGTGTAAAAATTTAAATTTAATTCGTCTGTGTAATTCGTTGGAGCATTTATTGACTCAAGTTACATAAAGTATAATTATTTAGTTCATTCAAACTTTTTGTTTGTAATTAGCAAATGAAAGCTGATTAGAGTGATTATCCAGGATATATTAAACAATGTTTGTTTTAAATAAAGCTGTTTTATTGAATTATTAATATAGATATTTAAGAGATCAGGGAAAACTTTTCCTTCATTTACTTTTTAGAAAATCTCATTTTAAATATTTTTGACTTCATACAGACACGTGCGGGAAATTACACTTTAATTTATTTAATTTGCAATAATTGATTAATTTTTTTAATTTTATGCTAATGTGATGGAAACACTTTGATAAAATATCTCCCCATTAACGTGCTCGAGCAGATTAAATTTTTTTTTTATTTTTATTTTTTGTTTTTATTAAAATTCGTTAAAGGCCAAACTTAATTTATAGATAGAAAAATTGATATCATTAAAAAGATAATTTTTTGAGCTTCAACTTGATGCAAAAATGAATTTTATGCTATAACATTTTCAGGAGTTAAAGCGGAAAAATATTGAAATTTCACTTAATTTTTAATTAATTAAAATTCTAATTGAAAAGTGCTCCGAGGTGCTCCTCGTTCTCGGCCTTCAAGGAATGCACTTACCAAATTTGGCAGCTATAGATGTAACGGTGTGGCTTGATGAATGCCACGACACACACACACACACACACACACACACACACACACACACACACACACACACACACACACACACACACACACAGACACACACACGCGTAGATCCCCACGCCCACAGACACACAAAGAGAGAGAGAGAGAGGGAGAGAGAGAGAGAGAGAGAGAGAGAGAGAGAGAGAGAGAGAGAGAAAGAGAGAGAGAGTTATATAAGTACTAGCCGCCTGTGGAGACCAGCCGATTAGCCAATCTTAATGCTTTTTAAAATTGTCAGTTAAATATTTTATGTGATTTGTCACTGTCAATTAAATAATTTATGTAACTTGTCTTTTAATAGCTACTTCATCAAAATATTCTTAAGGCTTATAACCATATAATTCCTTCCCGCAGTTGTAAATGCCTTAAGTCCGTAATGTACCGACAGATAATGTCTGTCTAATTATCTGTCAGCTCCCGCAAAATTTCACCTTTAAATTAAAGCAGAAATGATTAAACTGCAAATTGACATAAAAGCATCTTTTTTCCGAAACTAAGTATTTAAAAAAATATACGTACTGAAAAGAGAATCGTTATGTGTACTACAGAATAATTTCAATAATATATGTAATATTTCCACCACAATTTCTTAGATTCATCAAAACATTCAGCTTTTAATTTCAAAAAGATTTAAATAGGTATGCACAGTTTAAATAAGGAATAAAAAATGTAGTTACAATATTGAGAATTTAGAACAGATGAATGATGCATTTACATTTTAAATAATGTTATGATTTCCTGGAACTGGTCTCCATTGGAAATGCTGACGAACAAAACATACGTAAGAGAATTAAAATAACATGGCTGATGATGGAATCATCGACATAGAGTTATATTTGAAGATATTGTTTCGTTTAAATTTCAGTTATATCTCCGGTTAAGCAGCTACTTAAAGGCAGCTAGTATAGAATAATTAAATTACATAACCAAGATTACTGCTTTTCATTTATTTCTGTTTTTGGTAGTTTGTCACAAAACAGTGCATTTCAACTCAAGAATAATAAAATTGCATTATTAACTTAAGCAAGCATTATTCATGAAAAAAAATGAAGGGTATATGTGTGCAGCGATTGCAAATGTAGCGACAGAAATCGAATTTAGATGCAATCCAGGAAACGAAATTTCTGTACCATTTATGCACGTCCTCGGGCTTCGCTTATTTGCGCCTTTCCATTCAAAAAAGTGCCAAGATGTCAAATTCCATCGAATTTAGAGGTTTCATACCCGACATCTTTCTGTTTAGCTGTAGGGGGTTAAAGTATAAAAAGAGTCTTCCTCTGCCAAAATCCGATTTTAGAAAAGGGTTTATACTGTACCCGTTCTATAAGCAGCGTTCTTATTTTATGTTTGAAAATTTTATTTTGAACATACATAAATTTGACACTTTTGGCTCTTAAATTCAAACATCACTTTAACATTCTTGTGGTACATCCCCCCCTATACAAAAAAAATAGATACAAGTTTATGTATCCATTTTTAGTTAGTAGAGTTCAATAATTGAATAAATCTTGAATACAATTCCTTACGATTCATTACTATAGATTTGCATGACATCTTGTTACATTAATATCATCGGGAATGAAATATATACATACCTTAAGTAACGTTCCCATGACCCTTGTGGGTCTTGCGGCCGGTGCATTTTGATCTTTTCTTTTTCATTTGTAATTATACTGGGAATTTTTGTGCCTCTTCATTTTGCCAACAGTTTGCGGAAAACGGAAAGCTTTTAACCGACGTCTACAAGTGAGACCGGTCTTTCAATGGGTCAGATGGTCGATTTACGAACATATCTGTAGAGGCAACGGCCATAGGAACGAGGGCTTTATGAACATGTTAAATTCTTCTCCCTCTTAACTGCTTATCTGAGGTCTGAGTTAAACCTAATAAATCAATGGAAACAATTCGAAAATGCATAATCGATCCTCCTCAACATATCATAAAATAAAAAAACAAATTTCGAATGAATATTAAACAGTTCCGAGATTAACTTTGTTGTTCTGAAACGTTTTATTTATCTGCTTGGACATACTTTTACATTCAAAGTAGTCTTCTTGCAATGAAATACAATGTTTTAAAATGTATCCTGGAAATACACTATTTAAAACGTTTGATAAACTTTCTGCTATTCTTATTGAACTATCTCAATAGACCTCTCACTTTTTTACGGTGATATCCTCTTTTAATTTAGTTGTTTTAAAGCAAGAGTAGGGCAATTTTTGAATAGACCGTATAATTTTGAATCTCTGTCAGATTATGAGGATGCCACCTGAGCTAGAAACTCCCTCTACAAACTTCTACACCTAACCCAGCGAGAGGACGTTTGGTCCAGATAGATTTAACATGTACCAGACAGTTAACGCGACGGTTCGGTGGAATAGGATCTCGAACCTGAAACCCTCCGGTTCCGAAGTTGAAGCTTTACCATCCTGCCACTGTGATCCCTTTTTTCTTTTGAATCTCACGTGGCATTAGAGGCACCGTGGTAGCAATGCCGAAAACTTGTGACACCTAGTGTAATTTCTCTAAGGTGGATTTGTTATATTTTCGTGAATATCACGCAATTTGTTTACTATTTTTTCATATGAAGATCTCAAAACTTTCGTAAAAAACTCATGGTCAGTGACACATTTAGGTATTTTGTGATAATAGGCTCCTTTTGAGGTCACTTTTTCTATAACTTATCGAATTAGTTTCATATTTCAAAATACTGTAAATATGTTTTTGTAATAATTTTCGTAACTTTGTCAAGTATGAATTCCTTTTATATTGACTCTAAAGAAGAGGCATTCGCTTTTGTAAACAAAATTATTTAATCAAATGTTTGGTGAAAATAAATGCTGCAATAATTAAATGATTTTAAGGAAACAGAGCCAATTATGCGTGACAAAATGTTAGTACTATATTTTCATTTTATAATTCAAATAATTTGTATTTTTTATTAACTTTTGACAGGTATATTCTAATAATATTTTAAATCTATATGCCTGCTATTTTCTAGGTAGTTACATTGTGGGAATATGAAAGCACAATCTGCACAGCTGTCGAAGTGCTCAGTGGCAGGAATGTCAGAATGTTCTTCGCGAGATTATGTGTACAAATTTGTGCTGCTCTCTGTTAACACATAGTAGAACTAATCTCGAAAATTTAAGATAGTACCTCTTTTAAGTGGTAATTGAGGGAATAAATACTCTAGATGATTTCATTTACATTTCTCTTAAACATATATATAATCACCAGAATAAAATACATTTTGATATTTTGTGGCTGATTATATTAAACAATATTATCATTCTCATCAATATTTAGACATTGTATGTAATGATATATTTACAAATATAAAGGGTTTAATATTCAGTGAGTACAAAACCGTGAAAAACAATTCTTCGAATTAATGAAAGATGTGATCCAGAATAATTAGTGTTACATCTATAATTTATACTGGACGAGTAAAAAAAAAAAAAAAAAAAAAAAAAAAAAAAAAAAAAAAAAAAAAAAACCAATAATTCAGTGAAGTCAAAGAGCTTTTAATTCCCCCGTCTTTTGCACCGCTGTCAACCAATTCTGATGAATTCGAGGTCTAGACCTGAGGTCAAATTTTGGTTAGACAATCTATCAACGTCACTTCTGAGGCCAATCCAACAAGCAGAAAAAAGGAGATAAAGTACAGTAAAGAACAATAAATAGTTTTCTGAACTTACAGGGCACAAAAAATAATAAAAATATATATTTGAATACTGTGGGGAACAGTTTTATTCGATAGAATTTTTGGGTGGTTACTAGAGATGGGCGTGTCGGGTGTGTTCGGAAAACAAAATTTCCCCATGTATATTGCAAAATCTTTGAAGACAGCATTCATTGCGCCACTGGCCCAGCTGTCAATTACCACTGACAATATGTTTAAATATTTTCTGTTTGTAGTTTTTGCGGGTTTTTTTTAGGATTGGTAACGTGTCGCGTTTTTTGTTTATATAATATTTTTTATCAGAAAATTTAGTAGATAATGGCATCATTAAGTAATATTTGAATTTGTTCTTTGTTTCTTTTTATTAAAAAAAGAAAACATTTGTTTCTATTTATTAATAAATTGATTTATTGAACTTAAATTGAAGGAAAGTATAAACTATATCACCAGAATCAAATAAAGTTAATATGAACGTAAATGAAAATCTTTTTCAACATATTTTATGATCATGGAAAAATTTTGATAAATGAATTAAAAATATAATATTAAAATTATAATCAAAGCTGAACAACTTTTCAAACATTTTTTAAAAATAGGATATCAGTTATGAAAATTCAAAGCTCTTCCATTCCTATTTGCCAGTCATTAAAAGATAAGATATTTCATCATTTTCAATCATCCGCTTCATTACGTATTTTGCCATCCGTTATCACTGTTAATATCGAAGAAAAAGTGTATGATGTTTGTATCAAGACCCTATTAAGCAGATCAGTTGGGCCAAAATCTTCTAAATTTGGTGCATATGTACTTTAATGGTAAAATTAATGGATTGAGTGAGAAACGATTGTTTTTGTTAAAATTTTAGACAAAAAATTCAGCAAATCGAAAAGTTTTCTGTTTTATAACAATAACTCTATGTGTTAATGTTGCTTAAAGTTCATTTATATATCAGTTTCAGTCTTTAAAGAATTTCTTTTTAATGATACCTTTAGTTTGTAAACGAGTTCAGTTTGAAAGTATGATAGTCACGGACCATCTCTTTTTAATGATACCAATTCAGATGTCTGAATATTTCATGAATTTTGACAATTTGAAAAATTATTTTTCAGGGTAATTTTCAACAAAACATTTTATACTGCCAACGAAATTCATAGCGTTTTAATGAATTGAACAAATGTTGAATTGGGTAATTTTCTTCTATTGCTAAAAATCAAGGAAGAAAGATTCTGCTCAGTATCTGCGCAATCTTTAAAGAAGAATCTTAATGGTAAATTCTATTATATCAAAAGAGAACATGTAATTTGAAACAGTTCACCCAGATACTTCTTTTAATCTCACTAAATAGTTATAGGATTAAATTCAATAAAGAAGGTACAACTGGGCTCAAATGAAAAGGTATATTGTGGGTATAGAAGAAGACTTTATTCATACTCCATGGGCCTGAGCACAATGATCCCATTGATTTACGAGTCGAAGGGCTCCTTGTTTCTGGAATTCCGGTGGTCGTGACGAGATCCAATCCTTCACCACTTCCTTCAATTCGCCGTCCAAGTTGAAGCGCTTCCCTTTCCCAGTGGACCAAACACTTGAAATTTCAGGGTGACATGCCCGGACTATACAGTAGATGGTCCAGCTGTTCCCAGTTGAACTAGGCCAATTCCGCGTGTGTAACTCTAGAGAGTGCAGACACGCGTTATCATGGAGCAGAACCCTAAACTTCTTGAGTAGCCCTGGTCTTTTGTTCTTGATGGACCTGAGTAATCTTTGGAGTGTTACGGTACACAATAGAGTAAGGGGTTCTGAAAAAGTATCTAAAAGAAAGCACTCCAATTCGAGATCAAAGACGATATAAAAGACTAGGTCTCTTCAAGACGAGAGGAATTCTGGGAACAAGGAATCCTTCCTCACGTTAATGAATGGGATCTTTGGTGTATGCTTTGAATAAAGTCTTCATTTATATCAACAGTGTCGTTTCGTACCTATTCATCTGCACATCGTTTGTGTATTTGTGTTGACTCTCCACAGACCAAATTGTTTGATCTAAAGTTATCACATTAGGCAGCCATTCAGATATTGGCTGGGATTGTGAACCTCCGAGCGAATTTTCTAAAAACTTTAATTAAGGTACAAATAATTTAAAAATTAATCAATAATTTGATGATCATTAATTTCCATGATAATTACAAAGTATACTATATTAAAAATCAATTTTAAAATCTTCTTAACTTAAAAAAAAATTCTATGATGTTAATTTTGTGCCATATAATTATTTCTGCAGTTAGCTAATTTTTAAAAATAATTTAATCGTAATTTACAAATATCGTCATTACTGAACAGAGATTCGTATCTTTTTCATTGTCAATAATAATATTACCTCTCAGTTTTTTTTTTCAATTCTTCTGATTAATATGGGACCAATTAATTATTTTTATTTTCTATGATACATTGCATTGAAAAAGTTTTGAAACTGTGGTAAAATTCAAATTCGTCATTTTGATGATTTTCTTAGGTGATTGTTTTTTTTAGACATTCCCTAGTCCGAGAAAAATTTCTATTATTGGCCTATTTCTATCTGTCTGTCTGCCAGTCTACCTGTCCGTCTTCTACGAAGATAGTTACAAAATGCCTTGGACTAAACGGGTGAAATTTGGTATAATGTCTTTGCACCAAATATGTATATGTCTTTCATATTTTGATCAGAATTTAATCAGAGAAAGTGTGTTTGGATGGCTTCCCAAATATAAATTAACATAATAACTACAAAAAGAAATAATTAGATAGATAAAATTTTGCATACAGAATTAACATCTGAAATACAGATATGCATAAAGTTTGAGACTAAATTCATCAAATGGTTGACTTTCTGTCGGTTAGTATTTTCATGTATGTATAATCGATATCACAAAGACCTAATGATTTAAATATATGAAATTTTGTATAGGATCTTGCGACTAACTTTGCTAAATTTTTTTGAAATGTTTGGAAACAACGCGTCTAAACCAGAAATTCGATATTTGGTGCCTATTATTAAACTCTAAGTCAACAACAAATAATATAAAATTAAAAAAAAAAATTAATTCCATCTTAGGACATAAAATAAAATTTTTATTTTAGTTAATTTTTGTCAAATATAATTTATTTAAGAATCATATAACAATTATCCAAAAATTATTAAGTATCAAGTAATTATTATTTGAATCGTTCTCTCATTCTTCATTTTCACGTGAAAAATACTGATATCCTTTCATTTTAACGATTGACTTACTGCCTGTTGATTTCAATTTTCATCACACACTGCTAAAACTATATTTAAAGAATTAAAAATAAATTTAATTTAATTAATGAATAATATTGAAAATAAAATTGTATTTACTTCAAGTGTCATCCAATACAAGTTTTAAAAATGTATTTGAACTTGAGTTCATGAATAAAAAGTATTTTATTAAAGACTAAAAATTTGAACAAGATATATAAATAAATATATATAATGAGAGTGCGAACTAATAATAGGAATTTAAAAAAAATCACCAAGGTTCTCATGATATATTCAGTAAAAATACTAAATTCGTACCAAAGAGCGATATTTCGTAATTATTATTCACCATCCCACGCAAGAACTATTTTTACCTTATCAAAGATCCACTTTTTATGTGGATGGGAGATAATACCTTTATGGGAAAATGAGTGAGAAAGCTTTGAGATGACCACATCTGCTGATTCTATATTGAGTTAGTTTCAATTTAAGAAATGGTTTTGATAAAAATTTGAAAATTTATTGTACTTAAAATTAAGCTGTAGGTTAATTTAAATACCCTCAGAATGTGTATCCGTACACATTTTTAAAACGCAATCATTTTGAAAACACAGGTAATCTCCTTAATATATTGTTCTTGTTGTGACTTATGGCACTTTATAAGGTCGTTACCCGTCAGTGTTTTAAGCCCAGTCAGCATTTCTTGCTTTTTCAATAGTGCCAGCTAGGGCCAAGAGTACTACTTAGCTACTTCATGCGTCACTTTTGCTTGCACAACTCTTTTTTACAGGAGGGCACATTCACACACCTCACAGATAGAGCACAGAAGAACGACCATGTTGGAACCGAGACTCGAACGCGGGACTCTCAGATGACGAGGAAGACGCGCTAGCCCAATGCCAGGACGTCGGACATTGAGATGTAATAATACTGACCACATAGGCGAAGAGATATAGTCTGTTAGGAAAATGCATAACATAATGCACAGAATAAGAATTATAAAATATCGAATAACTAGAAAAATTTGAAGTTTAAAAAATGAACGAATTAAAAATAGAATCGTTATATGTCTATCAAAATTTGAAGTTTAAAAATATTTTACAATGGAAATGATTGAGACACACTTGTAAATGAAATTATTAGTAACCATTACTTTCGACGAACAAATTTGATCAAGATTGTTAGTTTTACATGAACGAGCTGAACAATGTAGACTTATTTAGACGAGTAAACAAGATGCTGTGTTAATAACTAAATAATGGAGACTTATTTTTAGAATAATGCAGACTTATTTAGAATGCGATATAATAATGTAGACCACATAGAACGAATCATTCTAACTGACGATTAACAATCATCAGTTAGCAAACAGTCGATTAACAATCATCAGACGATTAACGAGCAGGTTCTTGAAAAGAATTTTTAACTTAAAATATAAAAAATAACAATTCACAAATTATAATGCCAACCTATAAATTTAAGTTTATTTTCTAACAAAAGGTATTTTTGGACAAACAAAAAATAGATTTTCTAGCAAAAAATAAGTTACCCACTTCAGAGAGCTTTAAAATGGGTTCTATTGATATAATGAGATAAAATTTGAAATACAGATTATTGAGATGGTGCGCTTTACATTTATTAAATAAAAAAACTAACACAAAAAAACTAAAAAAATCACCATTAGATGGCTTTGCATTACACATAAAACCCTTTAATATGTTTTATAATTGTTAAATAAAGTAAAATTAAAATTTCTCAATTCCTTCGTTATCTGAAACATATTCTAATTAAAGCGCCATATTTTCTATAGATAACTGAAGTGAGTCTTCCGGAATATTAAGAATATGGCGCCAAATGTTGTCCTTTACAGAGACGATGGCCTTTGACGGTAAATATTTTCCTCCAAATAACCCCACAACCAAAAATCATAAGGAGTGTGTCCAGTGTGCAAGGAGGCCATGCTATAAGGAAATGACGTGATAATTCGTGCTTCTATGAAATGCTGTATTAATCGCTTTACGCAACGATTAATATGAGGTGGTGTACCATCCGGCATGAAAATATTGTCTTGGATTTTTATTTACTTTATAAATGTAAAGTGTGTCATCTGAATAATATGTACAAATTGTGTCTTATTTAGATTAGTAGAACGCATTTTAGAGCTCTTGGAAGTGAGTAATTTATTTCTTGCTCATCCTGTATTTTAACTTTATCTAAGAGCTAATTTTAATGAGACTAGAAATAGCCAACAGCAAATCTTTTTTTAAATAAGTTAATTATACAAAGAAGCATGAATATAAAGTCAAGTTGATTTAAAAGAGCTTTGAAGCTTGACTTATTCTCTGTGTAGAATTAGAGTTTTAATTTTAACACAACATCTTGTTTGACGTTTAAACCACTAAGCTTTTTTCCTTTTCAAAAAGCAGCACAATTATTCAGAAATCTTGAAGAGAAATAAAATTATTTAACAGAAAGATTAAAGTGTAACAGTAAATGCTAAATTCAAATAAAATGCCAGTCAGATGGTTATTTATAAATTTAAGAATGCCAACTTAAAAAAATGATTTGGAGTTTCCAAATGAAATTATCGTGTTTTGCTTGTTTCGATAATAATTGGACCATAAGATTCTACTATGTAGAAAAACTGAAAGTAATTTGGGATTGATTTTTTTTCTGAAAAATTCTTCCCACTTTAAAAGTTTACCCATGTTATCTTTAAAATTATTTTTCACAAGGTTTATTTCTTTTATTCTAAAACTCCTTCAAATAATTTTTTTTCCTACGAAAGCTGTTATTTTCAAAGATATTTTTCTTTCTTTTTTTTTTGTCAATTTCTTATCAACTTAACTACTTCAAAAAAATTATTTGTACAGTAGAACTTGATTATTATTAAAGTTTTTAATCCAATTCTTTTTGTCAAAATGAATTTTCCCTCTGCTGTTTTTGAGTTTATTAATTTAATATTAAATTATCGCCTATAGTTTGAAAACTAAACAAAAATTATAGCATTGCTATTATTTTTCAACGGTTTTCTTTAGTCAAACATGTTCTTATCTTTTGTTGTTAGTGATAATAAATGAATTATTTTTTCAAAACTCTTCATTCCCTTAAGGCTTTTATGTTTCACAATGTTCATAGTAAAAAAACAGAAATTGAAATTTTCAATTTGGAAAGGAAAAATAAACATCGTTTGAATATTTTAGAATCGAATTGCAATTTTTATTCTGAAGTTTTAGCCCAAAATTATTGTAATAAAAGTGCTGCAAAGAATTTGTTAATTAAAATTACTGGCTTAGGGGTAGTGTGTCTTCCCTGTGATCAGGGTGTCTCGGGTTCGAGTCCCTGTTTTGGCATAGTTGTTCTTCCCCTGTTCTATCTGCATGGGATTTGTGAATGTGTTCTCCTGTAAAAAGGGGTTGCGCAAGCGAATGAGTGATGCGTGAGTCAAACAATCCTACTCAAGACTCTAGTTGACGCTACTAAAACAAGAAATGCACCCAATCGGCTTAAATCGCTGTCTTCGTAACAGCAGACTTGTCCAGTGGCAAGTGTCATAAGAAACAACAATTTTTACTTCTTCGTATTTGAGGTATATAAAAATAAACTAATGTCTTCTTTAAAAAACTCCCAATGGCAACTTTCTATATTACAGATCAGGAGTCCGAAATTTGGGAATTTTGTTAGTCTGTATATTTATCAGTCTGTGTGTTTGTCTATTTATCTGTGAACACGATAACTCAAAAAATGTTTTATATCTGTTATAAAATATGGTCTCTGGATTTAATGCCAAATTGGTAGATTTCTGTTAAATTTTGAACGAAATCCATTTATAGAAAATATGTTTATCTGGTTTTCATACAACGATTACTGCAATTATACATGATACAAGTGAAGAATGATAATTTCAAAATTGAAAGAGTAAAGAGGCATACAAATTGGTAAACAAATTGACTAAGAGTTAGAATCATAAATTTGATACATAGATTTACTATCTAAAGTGTAGAGTCGCATGCTAAATTTTCAACCAAATCTACCAAGAGATAGCCTATTTGTAGACCTCTACTTTTGCATTTATATGCAAAACACAAAAACGCATTTGTCTTGAATAAAAGAAATCTGATACATGGATTATCTACACTTTAGAATAAACTAATTTTGAACAAAGTCTATCGAACAGTTGTCAATTTAACGTTATAATTCTTTTAATGAGAAGTTATAAGAATTATCAACGTTATAATTCTTTAAGAATGCAACGCTTTTTATTAAATGAATAATTTGTATGTGATCATATTACCAAATTTTGTGTCTAATTTTGATTTTAACAGATAAAAAAATTACTGTCTGAAAGGTATATTGGATTTTTAGTTTTCTTTTGCGAAAATGATTACATTTGGGACTCGGAAATTAAATATCTGAATATACAAGGGGTGTTCAAATGAAAAGGTATGAAATGACACTGTGGGTATAAATGAAAACTTTATTCAAAGTATACGCCACAGGCCTGAGCACAACGATCCTATTGACTAACGAACCAAATGATTCCTTGTTCCCAGAGTTTTTGTGACCGTGAGGAGACCCAGTCCTTTGCAACGTCCTTCAGCTCAAGTCAGAGTTGAAGCACATCCGTTTTAGATATTTTTTCAGTGGATCAAACACATGAAAATGTCAGGGTGACACGTCCATTCTGTATGGAGAATAATTGAACTGCTCCCACTTGAACTTGGTCAGTTCCCTGTATGTGACCCTGGAGACGTGTGGACATGCCCTAATATGGTGTAGAGCACCACCCACCGTGACTAGCCCTGATATTTGTTCTTGATGGACCCACTTAATTTCCGGAATGTCTCACAGAACACATCAGAGTTTGGTTCTTCTGTGCTCGAGGAATTCAACTAGTTACGGGCATTTGACGGAAAGCTCTAAGGGATTGGGTCTCACCACTGCCACTGGAATTCTGAGAACAAGAAATCCTTCTGCTCGTTAACCAATGGGATCGTTGTGCTCAGATCTTTGATGTACACGTTGAATAACGTCTCCATTTATATAGTGACATTTTGCACCTTTTACTCAAATTATCCTTTGTATAAAAACTTAAAGAGTTACAAGCACAAAATTTAGTACACAAATTTATTATTTAAAATGTAGATAAGCATAACATTTTTAACGGAATACATCAAGAGATTAACCAACTGTACATCTGTATGAAAACTCGGTAATTCAGAAGTGCAAAAATTTGAATGAAAGAAATTCGGTATACAATTTTATCATCTAAAATGCAGATCTTAATCAAAATTTTGACATAATATATCAAATAATTGATAATATATCGTAATGATTCTTAAGTAAAAGCTTACAAATACAACCAATTTAAGAAATACAAATTTGATATGTGATCATATTACTGAAATTGTAACTTTGACCAATTTTGATTTTAACGGATAACAAAATTACAGAATATAGGATGCTATATTTCACATTACAAATGGGACTCGGAAAATTGAATACCTGAACACAGTTCAAATTTTACATTTTTTTTTCAGGGAAAAGTGGCAAAACATCTCTATTTGAGAGAATTCTAGAAAGTTCAGATGAAACCATTTTCATTTGTTGATTTATTGAAATTAATACTTTAAAAACTATTAAATTCTTAAAATAATATTTTTATAATTTTATTTATTATAATTATTTACTATTTATATATATTTTAATTAAAATTACTAAATAATAAAAAGGAAATTTTATTGCTAATTTTACTTTTAAAATTATTATTTTTGTCTTTCTTTATTCTTTTGCATCCAATTTCCACAATTCTAACTTTAAAAAAAAGACGTTTTTTTTTTATTTTCTCATTAAATTAACTAAGTTTCAAAGTTTTTTAATTATTTCACTATTTTTAGAAATACCAAAGTCTCGTTAGGAAAGACAAAAAGTTCTTTTATTCAATCTGATAAATACAAATACAGTAAAACCTATTCACTTAAGTCATAGCTACATGGTGCTAACCAATGCACTAAAAAAACGAATATCGATTTTTTTTTCTTCCAAAACCGATAAACATTTAACTTGTGGCAAAAACAATTGCTTTTTTTCCCTTGGGAATAAAACATTAACTTGAAAAAATAAACGATCTTTTATTGATATCTTTCCTATTTTACTCGATAACAGTTTGCAATATTTTGCAGTTGTACTATTTCTCATTCATCCAGTTTCTAATTCTTATTAAATCATTGGAAGTGGTTTTCCCCAAAACTTCCTCGCATATTATCTAATAAAAGAATTTTCCTTTCCCGTCCGTCTATTCCTTGGGAAATTCCTTTGTTAATGTTTGGCATGGTATTGGTATGCAAAAATTACGAAATCTTAACTTCGGCGTTTATCTAGAATTTTTTCTGAGTCTATCGTGTTGTCTTTGGTACTTTTTTTTTGGCAAATAATCTTGGACAGACAGTTAATGGATATACACTTGGAAATCGAATTTTTATTTTAGATCGATTTAAACCAGTATTTAATACGTAATTATACTTGTAATTGGAAGACCGCACATTAGCCGGTGTCCTGGCATAGGGGCTGTGCTTCTTCCTCGTGATCTGGGCATCCCAGGTTCGAGCTCGACTCTTCTTTTGTGTTTCTATCTGTGAAGTGTGGGAATGTGCAACCCTGTAAAAAGGGTTTGTGCAAGCGAATGTGAATGAAGTAGTGAAGTCGTACACTTGACCTTAGTTGTACTACCTAAAAACGAGAGACGCTCATACGGCTTAAAGCAATGACAGAAAACTGACAGTGGGCTTGTAATGTGCCGTAAGTAATCACACACACGCACTCGCACACATTGCATATCAAATTTTATTTAAGTCATTTGTTTTTGATTTATTGAGTTGATATGCACGTGGAAGAGCAAACCACCAAACAGTCAACCGTTAAATGAATTTGGTTTTAAAAATTTAATATCTATACTTAAGCTAAACATACTAAATATATGAACTAAATTTTATTTACTTAGCTTTTTGAGTTTTGCAGTTATTGATTTCACTTGTACTCTTATCAGTCAACCAGGCAAACATCATCTGAGCAGACTTCGCTCAAAATTTGATACTACTTTAGGAGTATGGTATGAAGCCTATCTATCAAATTTCTTCTATTTAGCTCAAAGTGGTTTTGAATTATCGTGCTCACAAACATAATTCCAGAAATGTATTTTTCCAGACTCAAAGTGGTCTACTGAAATTTGTCAATATCACGGATTCGGATGTTTTGACGATTGCAATACTTCGCTTTGTATAAATACTTTGTAGCATAAAAGCGACTTGCCCCCTCCTAAATCATGTGAATTTAATTGCGATTTTCATCATAGCTATGACTTTTATTAAAAGTATTTTGTGAAAAGATATAAGATTTGTAAGAAATATTTATCAAATTTGAATAGTTTTTCATCATGATGTAAGATATGCATAAGCTTCAGTTGTTTTGGTGAAACCTAATTCCTAAATTATTTATTAAAATTCAATTTAGGACGTTTATTTTATATTATTAATATTATCATAATTTTGTATTAATATATTTTATAACACTTTTTCGGTTTTTGTCAGAATCCACTGGAGAAAAAGAAGTCACTGAAGAATATAACAATAAATATAAATACAATTTCTACAACGACTGGAATAATCTTCCTTTGAAGAATTTAATCTTTGGATCAGATTTGTGCTGGCACCTCATATGTGCTCCATAGTTGTTAAATTTGGAACATTATAATTTGTTGAAATGGGCAATATATAATTTGGGACAATCTTTTTTTAAGATTATAATAAGAATTTTACTCAATTAAAATGATCGAGATTTCAGCTTTCTTTTAAGTTTTTTTATATCATTTTAAAATTTAAGAAACTATTATTTAAGGATGCATTTTTTTTCTGAATTTTTTAAGCATTATTTTTTACATAATTTTCAATGTTGTGAGGAAATTAATTGAAAAAATACTTTTAACAATTTCACTAAAATTGAAATATTTAATAGGAAATTTTCTTGCATTGTTAGAGGTTTAAGAAAAAAATCTTTTTATTATCTGTTCATTTTACATGAATTATAAGAAGGCGAAATTTCAATATCGCGAAGGGCAACATCAATTTGAAAGTGGATCATCCATCAATTTGAAAGTGGATCCTCCATCAATTAGCATATAATCATATTATAAAACAATTCCATTAAAAATTATGTAATTCCATTGAAAAGAATAATTATGTCAACAGTAATAGAGTAAGGCTTGTAAAATAGCAAGGCCTTTTTAATTATTTATGACAATTTTATGTGTGAAGACAATTTGTTGAAGGTATCCGAAACATTAAATTATGATCAGATGTTTGATTGAAATTAAAAGCAAGCAGCATTCGTGAGGAAAGTGCCGGTCTTTATGGAAGGTAAATTAAGAATAAAAAACGACTGGTTATTTCAAATTTTAAAGGATTATTTTCATTTTGCAGTCTTTATTATTTAATTTTAAAATGTTTATTAGTTTAGAGAATCCTAAACATCAAATTATGGTCATATATTTTATTCAAATTAAATGCAACCAGTCTTCCCGATGAATCTATTGGCCAATACAGATGGTTAATTAGGAATAAAGAATGGATACCTATCTAATTTTAAATGATTCGCTTCATTTTGTTTGTTATAATTATTTCATACCGAGATGTTTATTTTCTAAGCAATAGTTATATCTTTTTCCCTCCCTTTTCATTTATTAAGAAAAATGATGATGAAACACTCTAAAAAAGCATCATATTTGTAAAAAAGTGTGCCAGATTGAAATAGTGAATCAAAGTAACGAATGAATATGAAATTAATTTCCTTAATATTTTTTAAAAAGTAAATTATCTGTTTCTTTTATTTGATTTATACAATCTAATTTTTTTCCATAATGCCAAGTATTTCTTTTTTTCTGGTGATTACATCATTCCCCCCCGAAAAAAAAATCCATGAGATAAAAACCGATATTTCAAGTTTTTTTTTCCTTTCATTCATTGCGATCTGATACATTTTTATTAATATTTCGGCTACATTGAAAATACTGCGAGTACCGTCATATGAATAAACGATAATTCAATTAACGCTTATCATTTCTATTGAATTTGAAGAAAAACAATTTCGTTTAACAAAAACCAGTAATTAAATTAATTTTGGAAAATGTTGAAATCTTATTCTTTTCATGCATTCATTTAAGCCATTTCTTTTTTTTCTTTCTCTTTTTGTGTGTGGCCTTCTTTTGAAAGGAATAAAATTAATTTCAAATATATTGAACGTTCTTATGCTGAATTTCGTTAAGAAACTTTTCAAATGCCATGACAGAAAAAATAAAACAAACATTCAGTTTAAAATCATGCAGACGATTTTTTTTAATTCGAAGCGCGAGAAAAGAAAAGAACATCTTTTGTTTTATCGGTATTCAATTGTTCAGAAAAAGTTCTAAAGCTCTCTTCTGGTTCGGGGGAATCAACATCCTCTTGTCGCTGCAATCTTTTGTTTATTACTGTCTGGATTGTTTCGCTTTGTCAAAAGGAAAATGAAAAAAAAAAAAATCCAAATGAACTTGTCAATTTTTCAAGACAACAGCAAGCGTCGTTGCGTGTCGAGAACCAGCAAAACGGGATCCTGGCATTTCTCCCACTGATCGATACACTTCTCCATTTCTCCAAAAAGCACCCACGACGCAAATCGCTGAGAGATAAATTCTGTGACACTTTATTCTCTTCTTCCTTCCAGGAAATGTCCTTTAAAATAATCTTTGCTGTATTTGACTGGTGAGTGGCAACACTGCAGCTTTCACATCTTGTGGAATTCGAATATTTCCATTTATGTCTGTTTTCGTAGCGTTTTTGTCTTTAAAATGATATACTTTCTTCCCAATTTGGCTTTTAGAAAAAGATATTTACTTTTCAGTGATAAGAATTTTGAAAGGAATAAATGACAACATTGAGTTGAGTAGGAAGCTTATTTACTAAAAACAGATTCTTATTTTTATTTGACAAATTGGGTTAAAATTATGGATTCAAAACTAAGAGCAAAACTTTTAATTGTCTGATTTTGTATTATTGAAAATTTGTTTTTCCTATAATACCTATAGTATTGTTTTATTTTGTTACTCAACTGAAAAGTTATTTAGCCATTCATTAAGTAAAATTCATTGTTATTATGAACTCAACATAACTTTAATGCTAATGAAATTTGCATTTTAGGTATTATACTTACTTAATGATACAAAAAACAAACACCGAATTTACTGTAGCCATGTGTATTCAAACTATTCCACATACAACAAAAATCTTATTTTTTTTTTACTCTTAGAAGAGCCCCAGATTTTATACTAGAAATTAACCATAGATTTAATGTGCCTGATTGGTATTGGTATTGATAACTTGGTATTGTATTGCTTCAAACGTTCAATCTTTTGATCTTGAAGTAGATAATTTTACAATCAGGCACTGTAGCCTACATTTGTTTAAAAAGGTGGAGGAGGGTAATGTACTAACTCTCACAGTAAGACAAACAGTAAGAAATTAAAAAAAAAAACTGTATTTGACGTGTTTTTGATTTTAAAATTTAACTTAATTATTAGTTTAAGCTATAAGTCATCATATTGTCAATTATTAGAGAAAGTGCAAATGTAATAGATATTAATACATATTTTGATTTTTTACTATGAAATTCCTTTAATGCTTGAATCAGAATTGTGCATCAATTATCACCCTAAAAGTTATAGGCCCGTTGCCTAGATATTAATTGCATACTTTATACCTTCACTATACTTTTTTTCCCATGTATACTTTGATTTCCTTTTTTAGTAATTTAAAACAGAAATTCAATTTCTTAAACTTTAGAAATATTTGTTGTTGTTTCTAATGGCACTTGTCATTAACAAGCTCACTAACTAAAGAGCCATTGCAATTTAATCCGAATTTTTGCGCCTCTTGTTTTTTCAGTAGTGACATCTAGGGTCAAGAGTACAAGTCAGCTACTCACGTACCACAATCCTTTTACGGGGTGGACTTCATTCATAAATTTCATTCACCCATCAACAGATCCTAATTTAGACCTTGATCAGAGAACGATCACCTCTGAAAAAGTAATTCCAGTGGTATCACTCTCGACATGGAGGACGTTGTGATCACATTAGATTTAAGCGTGTGCCAGCCACCACACCACAGATGAATAACTTTGACCGGTGGGGTTCTAACTCGCAACCCATGGGATGCGAATCCAACGGCCTACCAACAAGGTTACCCTGGCCAAATAGATATATTTCAAAATGTTGTTGAAAATATGCTTAGGATAAATATATTTTTGTATCGACATGAACAAGAATGGAAGAAAAATCTTAAGTGAAATACTGGTAACAAACAATAAAGAAAGCCAATAAATTTGTAGAGTAGAATTAAAAATACTTTTAAGACTTATTAATAATAGTAAGAAAAACTGCACCACAGCAAAACTGACAAAATCGAAAATATCTAATTTATAAAAATGAATTTTCCTGCGAAATTTCGCCAATTTATTGCTTGCACTTGCGCCAAAGTTATAAGTATAGTAAAGTTATAGGTATAGTATGGTTATAAACATCTAATATATGATAATGAATTTCCGTTGTTTTCATCCATTTTATGCGCCATCTTATAGTTCAACCAATTCCAATGGAACTTTGTAAACTTATTGCTTCTTCTTTCAGGAAGGTTATATTTAATAATTGACAATTAACAGAAGACAAATAGTAAATGACAAACGGCACTTATCATTCGGAGTTAATTGCGCATACATCAGACAAAATAAAACTATCATAATCGATACCAATCAATGTGGGTGAAATGAAATAAAAAATATTTAGTGCATGGGCCAATTTTTTTTACTTCTCATTAGTGAATAGTTATCTACAGAAGATGTTGTCATTCAGTGCGCACAATATTTTTTTGAGACAAATCGCACATATAATTCAGATGTTTTTCACATGGCCAGTTGTATGTTGAATGCTTGCTAATAGGAAAGCCAAAAAATTTGTTTTCTGCTGAAGACAAAAAGAAAAAAAAAATATTACCTACCCTAAAGCATTTGAATAATAGAGTAAAAAAAAGAATATGGGTGTCAGCTATTGTATATATAATAATTCTAAGATGATCTAAGAATCATTTTTATGCTTCAATGTTTTCTGATATTATGGTGGAAAGATTTCAGAAATTTACTTAAATTTAAGTAATTAAACTGAAATTTTTTAGATGCTTATATGTGAAATCTCTATGTTTGGTGATCTGCTACCTTTTTCCCCCTCCTTCTTCTCTCCCCCTCTCACATTCTTTCTCACTCTCCCCCTCTCACTCACTCACTCACACACGATTATTATTAGCAGCATTTATTGAATTTATTTTAATACAATAAATGGATGTTCCTTTGAGACTCTTTTTTTACGGAGTTTTATTTTTGACTAGCCGCCTTTGGCGACCAGCTGGTCCGCCATGAGTAATTCGTTCTAAAATTTCCAATTAAATCACATATTCATTAGCCTTGAAATAATTCCAGGCATGTATTGGCCTGAAATAAATATTTTCTTTAAGATGATGGACGGAAAGTTCTAAAAGTACACCTTTTCCTAATAATATTCTTTAATTTTATAAATCAGTCAGTTTGAACCATTGGTTATGCTTCCAAAATATTTAAAAAAATTCGATGATGTTGCCAAAATATTAAATATGTTTTTTTAAAGAAAGCGAGAAAGGGAAAAAAAGTATTAAATTAATGATGCAGATATTGCAAACAATTACATAAATATGCCATTAAGTCGGGTTTTCAATGCATATCCTGTCTAAATTCAATCAGGTTTACCGTAAATAAAGAAGATTTATTGAGTTAATGATATAGATATTGCAAACGATTGTAGAAACCTTTGCTTTGCATTTATTTTTTAAAGAAAATATCACATTTTATATTTATTTTATTTTATCCAGTCACGTGCTGAAAGTTGCATTTCTTTAGATTTATTTTGCGATGATAATTTTTTTTTTCAGCTTCCGGCATTCTTTTATTTTATCCAGTCACGTGATAAAAACATGGTTAAAATATTTCTTTAAAAATTCGTTAAAAATAGAAGCTTACGTTATAAATTTAAAACACTGATACCGTTAGAAAGCTAATTTTTTTATCTTTAAATTGATATAAAATTTATACTTGTGCAATCATATTTTCAGAAATTATAGCGGAAAAACGTCGAAATTTCGCTTAAATTTTAATTCAAATTCTAATTAAAAATTCGAAAAAAGGGCTCCGAGGTGCACATTCCGGACCTCCAAGGTATACATGTACCAAATTTGGTAGCTGTAGGTCCAACGGTCTGGTCTGTAGAGCGCCAACACACACACACACACACGCACACACACACACACACACACACACACACATTGAGCTTTATTATAAGTATAGATTAGTAACTTTTTTGGATAATTTAGTTTTTAAGTAATTAATCGAATTGGAATTCATCTATTTATTTCATAAATTTAGACAAGAAAATAAATCAAATGACTTATCTATGATACTTGAAAATGCAATATACATTTCGATTTGATTTTATTGATGAGATTTAAAATGTTAAAATATCTTCAGTGACTTGATGTTCCGAAAATTTCCGTTATACTACATCGCTCATATAAAACTACCATGCAAATTTAGAAATTCGCTTTATTTCTACTGTTTGCCTTAATTACTTTGCTGATATAACTTGTCAAGAAAGACAAATATTCATAATGAATCTGAAATGATTATAGATTTATTCTGCAATCAGTTTACGCGATATTTCTTTTTTGTCTGCTTCATTCTATGCATTATGTCAACAATGCCATCGTAGAGAGTGAATCGATTTCATTTCTTCTCATTAGGTCATCCGAAACTAAAATTTACATAACATCTTTCTTGTGGAACTTTCGTTCTGCGATGTTCAAAGAAAGGAAAAATCATTATTAATCAAAGAGAAAGTTATGGTCTAGAATTTAAACATGTAATAATGTTTATTTATTTTGATATTCAAGCAACTATTATTGATTGATTCTGAAAACTGTAGATAGTGAGAAAAATCAACCTGTTCCTACTTTACAAGGGGTGTTCATAACGCATGTGCTGATATTAAGAAAAACTGTTTTTATCCCCCTTCTCAAAATCGGTAGAGCTCCAAAATTTTGTTTGCCATCTAGAAAAATTGAAAATAAACGTTTTGAAAAAAATTATCATCATCATATAAAGAGGGAGAGGGGATAAAGATCGATAGAAAAGTCGCTTGAATCTTTCATACCGGTTAAGACTGGTTAATGACTTAAATTAATTAAGACAATGACTTAAAAATAATAATGTTCTCCCATAACTTGAAATTTGCGATCGTAAATTTATTTTTATTATTAATTTAAACTAAGAAATATAAAAACATACTGATACATTTTGTTACAGCTAATGAATTTCGACTTTTAATTAATACATCTAATTGCATTCAGAATATTCATTCCATGGTATTATTTTTTCTTACTATTATTATTGTATTATTTACTATAAAATTGTTTCAATCTAAAAAAAAAAAACTAAATGTTCTATACAAAAATAAGTTTAAATTTTGAAACAATCCATCGACTTATGAATAATATTCAATAAAATAATTCTTTATTCTATAACTGCTAAATCAAAAACGTTTCTAAAGACAAAGGTGTTACCAGATAAATGACTGTTATTGAAATTTAGATATCATCTGGCATGTGGTTTCAAAAGATAGAAGCATCCGGCTGCAATAATATGCTTGAACAACAAGCTCTAAAGCAACATCCTCTGTTGTAAAGAATACCATGAATTAGAAACCATGCATTATTAGAGCAGCAGTAATATATAATGAAATACAAAGATGAAGCGAAATTGAATTTCGCTGTCCGAAATCATAAAGGTATGACTTTAAGAATTCATGTTTTTTAAGTCTTACCCAAGTAGTCAGTTGATGATGGTTGGGGCACCCAAGATCGCTGTATTGGTATCTTAATAAGCCAGTAACAGTCACTAGATACTAGTGACCGCTTTTGCCGAATGGTTATGTTACCCAGCTAAGAGTCAAACAGTCCCGGGTTTGATTTCCAATCTATCACAGCATCTTTTATGAAAATTCTAATTGGAAGACTATGTATTGCAATAGTTGACATGAGAAGGCTTCTGGAAAGTTTCTTCAGTTCTTTATCGATCATAGTCCCAAAAATCCAAATACAGATATTAGATAGAAAAATAAATCCAACTAGAAAAATTAAGGCCTTATTAAGACGAAAAGCTTCATCATTTAAAGTTTTTTGACAATTGTTATTTCTTAGAAGAGCTTAAATGTTGAAAAGTAGTTTTCAAGCCATAATTTTTACTGTTTCTATGCGAAGTCGTATAGTATAATAACTAGGAAAAAAATCCCAGCTGTCTGCTAAACCTTTGTTACTGCATTAGATGCAACCTTATAGGATCAATTGTTACTATTTTTTACGATTTTAGGAGCCTGCAGTGAGATTTTCAAGAAGAATCCCATTGCAAAAAGCAAAATATAGTTTGATTCTTAAATATTTTAAAAAATATATCAGTATATATTTTTGATACTAACCAAACTGGAAGTCTTGCTGTATTATGCTTAAGAGCTCATATGAAAATATATGAAATCTTGTCTGTAAAGATTTATTATTTATTTGAATGGAAACACGTATGTGCGAATTTCCATGCTTATTGACATTGATGTAATTATTTCAAAAGTTTGGTGTACTGTTAATCCTGTAATATTACCAAATAATTATCTTCACCTCCTACAATAACAAATGAAAATTTTGTATGTGTGTGCATGCTCTATGCAAGTCAGGTCCTTTGATCTAAAGCTATTAAATTTGAAACAGATATTTAAAGGCGGAAAAGAAACGGATAATCAGAGTGGAAAAACGAAGCGCTTTTCAAGTAATTTTAATTGTTAAAAAATTGATTTAGGAAGAAGAATGTATCTCAAGCAATATATATATATATATATATAATATTACTACTCAAAATCGTTTTATAACAAAAAATTGTAATTTTAATTATAATATTATAATTGTGAAAAGTTTCCTAAACTTTTGCAGTTTTCAAAAACCTCTTTCGTATAATTTTGAATATTTTTACTAAAATTTAAAGGATACCGCTATTTTTTTAAATAATTAATGCTCGTTTTTCTTTCATTGTTAATAATTAAGGAAGAAAACAATCTGCTCAGTATTTTTTGAAATTACACAACAAAACACCACCCTGCATTCCTGGTGCGTATAACACAGAGTTATCAAGCCAATTAGGTGAGGTCAAGATGAAAGAAAAAAAAACAGAAGAAAAAAAAAGAAACTGAAATATGATAAAAATAGATAATTAACGATGTGATATTACAGTCACGAGTTAAAATTTGAAACCTGATTTTTATGCATAAATTACATAAGGAATCAGAAACTTAGATAATAATAACTCAATGGAACCTATGCAGTGTGTGTACAGTTATTCACTTGTGTTAATCATGTCACTACGATGCCATGGATTTGGCTCCATTAGAAAGCTTTAGGAAGCTTTAAACTCACAATAGAAAAGCTTTTAAAGTAACATCATTTTAATATCTGCCATAATTTGATGAGAAAATCATGACCATTAAGTTATGCATAAGAGATTTAAATGAAATAAAGTAGAGCTAATATTTCTGGCTTATCAACTGGTCACCAAAAATGGCTAGTCTACAGTATTAACAATTGACTGTTTTGTTATCAGAATCATGAAAATTAAGTTATGCATAAAATATTTAAATGAAATAAAGTATGACCAATGTTCCTAGTGAAACAACGTCACCAAAGGCGGCTAGTCTGTAGTACGGGCAGCTGAATTTTTTATTACCATAAATGCTGCATATGAATAACACATTACGCAGTAGTAGTACTTAAAAGATTGATTAATTATCTTTCAAAACTTATGAGATCTCTCCCATAGTTCAAATCTTTGAGTTACGCTGCTATTTTATCTGTTTGATAATGCGCTTTTCTTATTCTCTTCTCTGGCGATCGTGGGACACTTTCAAAGTCGCACACACTTTGACATTTTAGGTGGAAGCGGCGACATTCTTGAATCTTATTATGCCATCACTCACCACCAAAGGCGATCCATTCCGAGCATCCATCAATCATCCTGCTGCATCATAAATAAAAACACACCAATAACCAGCGGACACTGGTTATTTCCAGCCGCCTGGGGTTACGGAGATAATGCTTCCCTTCGTGGTGGCCAGAATTTCCTTTGCCCCACTGCTTAAGTGTTTCGCAACTTTAAGCGTCTGTCGTGTCCAATAAAAAGGCTATCTGCGTATTTTTGGGGGTGGGCAAAATTCTTAAATCAGTATAAAACACTGTAGCAGATATAAAATAAGGAATATTAATCCTTGATTATTTTAATTTCTCCTTCACGAAAACAAAGTAGCATAACTGTCAAAAAATCTGACTCTGACTAAGGTATTAAAAATAGAATAATATTTTGAAATAAAGCTTTGATAAAAAAACATTTGTCTATCTGTGAAACGAATAAATGATTTAAAAACATTTATAAAACTACACGAATGAAATCTAGCATGTGATTGTTATAAAATTTAATGAGTTTATAAAGTATAGGTTAAATAAAGTATAGGTTTGCATTAAATTTTTGATGAAATCCATTAAAGGAAAAATCATATTACTGACTCGCCGACTAGCCCGAAGTCACTCGGATAAAGAAAACTGAATAATATCGCCGTCGCAACAGCAACATTGGCGGGTACTGTGGTTGAGTCCAAAGGGCTATCACCGGTAAAGCCATCCCGAGGTAAAAACGTCCTGTCATTGATGGGAGTAGGTAGATTCCCTCATCTATTTTTGTTCCCATCAGGGGGGTGGGATCCAACCACCATAGCTTAGGCACCTCATCCTATTTTCGAGGTGCCCCCCAGGTAGTATCTGTTAAAGGAAAATTCAATTTTCAGTCCCCTGTCTGTATGGAGATGTAGCTTAGAACGCGGCGACCTAAGTAGATGGTGATTTGTCCAGCAGTTATTTTTAACAAGATGACAAATCCATATGCATCCGTATTTCACTTTAATAAATTGATGTTCATTTCTGGATTTGGAGGACCCATCTCCATATAGCATATCGACCATATGCAACTCAATGTCATTTTTTGGTCGGTATTATTATGGTATCTTGTATTGTTGAAAAGATTGTACTTTCTGCATCGACACCTGTAGGAAAATTAAGTATGTCCTGGAAGATAGAGTATATTTGATCTTCCTACAGCAAGTCTTTTCCTAACTTTTTGAAGAAGCACAAGTTTCTTAGTAGTTGCGCCGATCGGAATGGCTTCAGCAAGATGGACATTTTCTACATCACATTGGTAAAACTACGAACACCTAAACATTACATTTGGATAGCATTAGATAGATTACAGGAATTTGAACCATTGACGTGTTAGATTACCAAACCCATCATGCCTGGAATTTTTCTACAGGGATGATATTAATATTTTGGTATATAAAGCTCTCTGTTTCTGGTGAAGACATTTAGGTAGTTGATGGGGACACCAGAAATGCTTCAAATTGTTAAAAACTTCATGCAATGCCGTTGTCACGTTTGCGTGACTGATTTGTGGTTGGCATTCTGAAAAATACTCTATACCATGATACCATATGCCGATATAAGACCTCTGCTTAAAGTCATTTTTGTTGGACTAATATATTTCTAATTTTGATCTTTTTCTATTCTTTTAACTTTAGTCCAAGTAGAAATCATTTCGGACTCTAGAATGACATCTGAAATTATTTTTCCCGATGTTACTAGTTAAGAATCCAAAGGATTTTTTTTTCTATTTTTAGCAGTTCTTTAAGAATAATTTTTAATTGAAAAGTATTTTTTATTTCTGGGAGGAAATTCTAACTTCGTGTTCATAATTTTCATCAAATCATTTGATCTAATTTCCCCAAATTGTGATCATTAATTATGTTATCATTGGTATTACCATTCGAGACCAGATGGTTTGCAGGAGGTATTGTTTGTGTTTAATAATTATTAAATCTTTAATGCATAAACTGATGTTCATAATTCCCACTACAGCGATTGTTAAGCATCAAATATTTATTTTGGCAGCATTACACTCACTGATCATAAAGTAAATTTTAGTAAGAAATTCCTAATCCAGCCTCATAACATAGAATCGTTAAAAATTAGCTAGTTATTTACATTATAATTATCATTGATGTATTAAGCTTTGAATTTCTTATTCCTGAGGAAATCATATAGATAATGAGCATATACTTTAAAAAAAATCTATGATATTCTTTAGTATTCTTTCTCGATAATAAATCGCACCAAACATCAAAATTCAGGTTGCATAATAATGAATATTGGTATAGTTAAAATCACAATATTGTATTTTGAAATTACACACACAACTTTGAATTTCTATAAAATTCATTTTGATTGACAATAGGGCTTGGTGGTAAAGTCACGGCTCCGGAACAGGAGGGTTTTAAGTTCGAGACTCGATTCCATCGAAGAACCATCGTGTAAGGGGTAGGTAAGACTATTGCATGTTAAATATGTTAAACCAAACATCCTTCCGCTGGTATGGTATGATGTGAAGAGGGAGGTGCCAGCTCAGGTATCGTCCTCGTCATCTGACAGCAGTTCAAAATTATGTTAGTTCCAAAATAGCCCTAGAGTTGCTTTACAACGGACATTAATATAGCCAATCTAAGCTATATTTTCGAAAGTTATTACATGAAAACATCGTGATATTATATATATGTTTAACGAAAAGTATAATTAAAATATAAAAAAAATTAGTCCAATGAACAAATTTCCATAGACCTAATTACTGAATAAACATATATACACTACTGTATTATTAGCATCTGGGAGAATGAACTTTGCAATGGTATTTTTTTTTTCAAAAATAGCGGGTTTTTTTTCATTAAAGAAAAATTCAGGTAAGAATCACAGACTGATTACTTATGAATGTTTTTCAATCTCACCTACATTTGAACCAGCCATTTAAATAAAAAATATCACGAATTCACTTAGCTTAACATTTTATTCGATTTGGTTAACACATTAATAGTATTGTTGCTATTTAATGGCTGCAGAACGTATTCTTATTCGGATGTCACATAGCGGGATCCTACAAAATTGTTAACGCCCTCCCTTGTTAAAAGCCTCCACATTGCTAGGTGGGGGGGTCTGTTGGTGGTCGTTGCATTTGGTCAGGAGTGATTTCGCTGAAAAACACAAGTGAGGTTCATTGGGAGGAATTTCTCGTATCTTCAAAGGAAGAGAGTATCAAACAAACTCCGGAAGTGAGAAGGCGGTGTTTGGACAGTGATAAAGTGCAGATCTTTCTTTGAAAGGGAAAGACTTTTTGGATTGTCGACTGCTTTTTTTATGTTTCATCCTAGAATAGCCGTGGTGACACCCTGTTAGCATTTTGTGGTGTTTTTCTCCAAATTGATGGAGGACTATTTTTCACGATAAACCTTCAACCTTCAATTGTTGTGTAAATATGAAATATTTAACCTAGATTAAAATAAATTGTTCTGATATATATATATATATATATATATATATATATATATATATATTGCTGTAAATAAAATAATTATCCGAAATTCTATTCTTTTATTTTATTGGTCAGGATTCAGTCATTTCAATACAGAACTGTCAATGGAAACAGTAAATAATATCACACCAAATGCCAATGAAAAAGATTTTTTACAAAAACAAATTTGACTTGCGCCTGACAGTCTATGGCCCAGCTTGATGATCTCATAGGTGAATGCGGTACACAAGGTTTCGGCAATGGTTCGCAGAATATTGGTATTTATTCATCTGACACGTAACGCTATTTGATATTTTAAAGCAGGAATGCCAGGAGCATGTCCTTGATACACAACGTCTTTCAAGCAGCCAAATTAACAAATATCACCCTCGGTCTGGTTCTACGCGAAGAATACTTGTTGTTTCAGATCTTTTAACCAGTCTTCGTAAGTTAGTTATGGTAATCGGTACTCTACATAACTGTTTTGACCTTTGTATTCACGAAGTGCAGCACTGTCATTTTCATCCCGTTGATAAAACAGCAGATTACTTAAATTCCCGCAGCCCTTCCTTTTATCTTCGATATCGTGTGGCAAATTGCCCGTACATGAAAATTACATAATGAAGTTTTTCGATTCCAGTGCCAGAATTTTCCTTATAGACCGTTCACACGAATGCTCGTTCACACGAATATGTCAACTCGAAGATCGTCGGCACTGCATATACCAAATTCTTCACCACTCACTGTAGCACTCTGGAAGACTATTCCATGCGTCGAATATGAAGACCTCAACTTGTAGGACTTTTTTAGAGCTGTCCACTTGTGCTGCGCGATGTGCATGCATTTCTGGACATCCAACTCTTCGAATTTTCTATTGAGCTCTGTGAACTTGTCACTCCACAAGTCTTTAGTTTTCAAATCTGGCAATTGCATTTGAAATAATTCAGCATCAATTCCAAATGGCTCAATTTTGGTCTAATTTGTATTTGTGTTGAGAGGATTTATTGAGAACGTGAGAGGACTATTGCTTGTTTTGAATTGCTCGATTCTCTTTCCTAAACTAAAAGACTTGGCAGTGAAATTACAATGCTTCAACATTACAATTATATGTATGTTCACTCAAGATTATTATATTTATTTAAGTGGTCTATTTAAAATTTACAGATAAAATGTCGGTTTCTTTATTACTATGTACAAAATATAGATTTTCATTTGAAAAGGTTTTTAACCATTAGCTGCATAATATCAAACGTTTTTGAAAGACCAGAATAATTTATAAAATATATTAGCATTGGCTATTTTGTTACTATAATTAATATGCATGTATCGTTGAAAATTCAGGAATTAAAAAAAGATGCTATAAAGAAATAAATTTACATATCAGAATTAAGTTAATTTTGCAGGAACAAGTTTATTTAGTGTATTAGAAAGAACTTTTCTTTAAGATTAAAAAAAAAGCTTCTATTTATTTTCATAAAATGAAAAGAATTTTAATATTTAAATTATAAGAGTTGTGGATTCTTTTGCTTATCGAATAACGACGATGTTTCATCTTTTAGGCATATTTATGAAATAGCTAAGATTCAATTCAACGCTTTTTAAGCAATAAAAATGCATAAAATAAGCGTTAAATTAATTTAATAACATCGCATTTTCAAAGCGTGAAAAAAAGAATTTTAACACTACTAAATGTAATCGTTTCAGCGCATTACAGAAAAATGATATCCACTTCTTTTGAACTTAGCTTTAAATCGCAACAAACTAATATTTGCATCAAATATTTATGAGATGGAAATATATTACACTATCTCTGGCAGTATTTCTCTGTGACTCTCTCTCTTTATTGCAGGTTGCTTTTATGACATATGTAAAAGTAAAAGTAATGGAAAAGTCTTACGCATTTTATCAAGAGATTTAACAAACGGTTACAATTGTTCCAACGCTTGTTTCATCTTGATTTACTTTGTTGGGTTTTAAATAAAGGATTTATGGATTTTATATTTATCATTTTGACCTTAGTAGCATCAATTTATTCGTTTAATTCTGTAAATTTCTGTTTCATTTCATGCGGTGCAATGGATTTGATTTATTAGTTTAATGTTACATTTTGAGGTTGCATCGTGAGTTCATTAAGGTTCCAAATAAATTGATGAAGTTATTTTAAATATTTAATAGTTGTTAGTTGAATTTAATCCATTTAAATAATATTTATTCTAAGGCATATAATAGAATATTTTATTTCATCATCGAATCGTATTAGAAAGGATTGAATTCATAATTGGGGCAATTTATGGAGCATTTTATTCAATCCATTCAGACAACAATTATTGTATTTTAATTTTTAACTAGCAGTCTTTAAAAAGAAGCTTCTAGCTCAACAAATTAATAATTTTATTTCAGTCATATTAACCCCTTGCGTACCATGTAACCACTAGTGGATACATGCTATATATAGGGCAAAATCCCATTGTAACTTCATGTGGATACATTTTTACTTTAGGAATACAACCAAAGTAACCAGCACAGGAAACATCATAAAGTATATTTTCTTTTATTGGGATTATATAAAAACATTTTGGATTCATTCTGTCTGCATTTAATTGAAGGGTGGAAACAAGAAGAGGGAGGGAGGTTGCAAAATGTCTGTGTTACAAAAATTTGAAAAAATAGGAAAATTAAAATCACAAATCTTTGTGAAATTTCTCGAAATGTTCCTTGGAACAAAAAGCTTTTTTACATGCATTACATAAGTGAATTGTCATTTTAGTTTTTTTTCAACATTGTAGCACACCCAATAGCGTCGTAACTTCAAGGTCAGTATCCCCAGAAATCTGGGATTTGCGTGTGCGCTAGAGAACGCCGTCTGGTACGCAAGGGGTTAACCAATTTCGAATAACTCTGCATTACAAAAAAATAAAATTTTATTTTGATTAATGCTTGTACTAAAAATAGGGAGAATTCTTTTAGGTCAGCTATTTTCTAAAGTGGTGAAACAAATTCACAAGCAAAACTGGCGATATTACTCTAAATTGTTGAGGTTGGTGTACCAGCTTCAACTAATATTTTGTCGAAACTTATAAATCTTTAAAAATGGGAAAATGTTGGTTCGTAGGTCACAATTAATGGCATATTTAGATGTCATGATTTTTCTTTTGAAATAAAAATTGATGAAATTTTAAAAAATCAGGCTCGAGGTTTGGTCTTTTGGTTTTCTTGTGAACTTTTTAAATCATTTGAATATCAGATATGCTCGCTTATGCATGGAAACAATTTTTATTATATATTTAATTATATATAAATATGAAGTTTAAACTATCAATATCTTTGATACTTTTCACGTTTTTCACATACGTGGTAAAATTTTCAATGTATGAGACTCATTTTGTTTTGAAAATAAGTGATCTCGGCTCCTACAGGAAACATCATAAATAAGCGGATAAGAAATTGTCACCATTTCTTACTTAATAATAGTGTGAGGTTGAGCTACTTTCACTCCGATGGCGGAACACTCCTTCTATAAGTAGAGCTGTATCATAGCAGGTGATGACTAATAGAACTCCTCTTTTTAGTTCTGTTGTGGCGAGGGTTATTCATTTCAATTCCGAATGCATAGTAAGAGTGGTTAATTTCATTTTTGCATCTTTTAGTAATTCTGTAATTGTATGTTGGAATAGGGAAAATACAAATGACAAATTGATTTAAAAGGTTGAGGCGGAATATGTGTATCTGTTTGGTGATGTATTGGGGAAAACTCCAATAGGTTCAATAACTTGAAGACATTTTATTCTACGCGAAAGCACTACACACAAGTAACAAACAGATTAAGTGTACATAAAACATTGCTTGCAGAAATTAGAAATAAACACGCATGTAATCACTATTAAACACAGAAAAATCAGAAAGCATTTAGAAAGATTTCCCAACTGAGATATCCGTTTGAGCGAAATTCAGCAACCGATTTTTAAAATTTCTTGGCTTGTTTACTACTGAATGATTCTGTCTATCGGACTCTTATAGTCTCATCGGCAAGGCAGATAATCTAAGAAAAATGTTAGAACTCTCCTAGAGTTCCTTTATTGTGAGTATAGAACACTATTAAGCAACCAAGCAAGAGAGAATTTACATAATTATCCAATAATGTTGTTATCACCGAGATTCTCGAATACTCGAGATCCTCCCTCTTCATCTCCAAATGATAGCCAAAATTGCGGAATATTGACATGGCATCCATTCCTTAGCTATTACTACATCTGTAAAATAAATTCCTTACAAAGACGCGTAGGAAGGCAATCTTTAAATTCTTAACAATATGCAGTAAAAGAGTGAGAAAAAGTACACTAATTTTATATGTATAAGGTACATTCTAAAAGAGAACAATACGTTGGTGCAGTTCTGATTCAATATTAATTTTATTTCACAAGGAGTTTTCAGTAGAGAAATTCTTATTTTGATAGTCAGAATTCATTATTCATTTTGAAATAATCATAATCTTCGTGACTTGGTTAAAATTTATCCATTATCAGGCATATTTTCAAATAGATTCTATTTGGATGGTAATTTTTAACCAAAATTTGCAGTTTTGTTTTGCCGAAAACTCTTGTCAAAGGGTATTCGAAGTTCTAAATTCAATTTAGGATTAATTTTGAAGTAACTATTAAGACTTCATGTCTTGCAGAATAACAAAATGTTGTAAATCCCTTGTCAAGTAAATTTATTTAACTTATTAATAAAATGGCAAATCCTGTTAGGTACATTTGATGAAATAATTCATTAGGCGTCTGAGATGCTTAATTCTTTCGTTGAAAATTAGTGAAAAGTTGTATTACAATTCTGAGTTAGTAAGATAATTATAGTATATTTATGAGCTATGTATAGTATATTTAAGATTGGAACTTACTTTTACAGTTCCTTTAATTAATTCTTAAAAACCTATTTTAATTATTAACCAGAAACCTATGTTCAAAGGCATGCGTATAACAACCACGTGAAACATTTATAGTTGTAAATATTCCATTAAAGTCAATGAAAATAAGTTGAACCAATGAAAATGGTTGCTTCAGGGCAATAATGGCACATAAATTATTAAATATGTCTCATTTTTAATGTAATCTTAATATATTTACAAAATTAACATTAAAAAATTGTTGTTTGATAGTATTCTCTTACTGCAAGACAGAGAAGTTCTTAATTTGTAATATAATGTTTTGGTTATTTTCGTTAACGGAAGTCTTGGCATTTGACATTAGTTTTTGGATATTCACGAAACAAATGTTTTATAACTCTCCTATGAATGCCATTGAAAATTTCAGTCAACAAAATCCCACTATCTTGGATTATATCATCATCTTACAAATCTTTACTCAATATAGACTTAAAGATGAAACAATTCTTCCACCGTTGGTATGAATTCAGTGAAGAAGCACATGAATTTCATTTTAAGCAGTTCCATAATATACTTTTGGGGAGTAACGTTATATTTTATACCATGCTTTTATACCACTACCACTTGCCTATTATATTGGATTGTGAGTCTTAAAGCTCTATAGCACATAGTATTAGCTGTGTTCAATCACCATCTTTTTAACGGCATGAGTTTCTGGAAAATGTAAAGTTGGGAGAGAAAAAATGCCTTGAATTTCTTTTAACTTCATTTTCTTTTACTCTTTATAGCTAGAATTCAAATAAGTTTCCACGATTACCATGGTATATAAGTGGAAGGTGTGTTTGAGAAAATATTCATAGAATTAAATAAGCATAAATTGGTCTCGATTTCAATAATAATGCACTTTTATATTGTATCATGGCAATAATATGCTGAGATAATATTATGAGGCGAATAAAAATGTTTTCTCTTTCAGAATTAATTTATGTTATTATATATATCTCTCTACGGAACGCCTCAAAAATGTAGATGAGAAGCTTCAGGTATGGTGATGGGTTTTCTCCACTCTGGTGGATACAGAAAAGGCGGAAGTTGGCTATCTCTCAATGACGATGGGATGTACTTCTACAAGAAAGATTGTATAGTGGCCCTGTGAAAGTCCTTGGGAATCAACCTCAGTTCACACTAATGTTGCTGTTGCGGCACTTCTGTCATTAAATTTTTTCTTCTTCATGTCAATGAGGGTGGGTCGGAGCTGTCAATTTTCAAGTTCGTAAAGTCACGGTATACTTTACGAATTTACATTATCATATTTTCACTGACAGCCTGAGTGTATTAAAGGCTCTACAAAAATTTAATCCAAAAAATAATTTAATAGAAGATGTTAAAAGTCTGATAGATGATACTATTTCACTACATTGGGTTAAAGCCCACATTGGTATCAAAGGCAATGAACTAGCTGATCTGGCTGCCAAAGCTGCTACGATTAAACCTAAAACAGACTATGACCTTGGAGAATCCGACATATCAATCAAAAATCGTCTTCGTAAAATCCTCATTGATGAATGGCAATCAAGATGGGAAAATAATGAAACAGGCCGCTTTACTTTCAATATATTTACTCAAGTAAAAAGAAATAGATGCATTGACAATAAATATTTAGCCCAGTTAACCACTAACCATGGACTTTCCCCGCATTACCTTAAAAGATTCAATTTGAGGAACTGTAGTTGTAGATGTGGTAATGATTATGACGATATTCCCCACTACATTTTCCATTGCCCTATTCTTCAACACCTCAGAAATTTTATTAAACCACATCAACTGATCCCTCAAATTTTGTCAAATAATAAACTGTCTTTTGAAGCCCAAAATATTTTGGATTTCCTGTTTCACAACGAAAGCAAAATTTTCCAAACGGAATAATAATTTATCCTATTATCGCCTATCTGAATCACCTTGCACTCCATTTTTTTTTTTTTTTTTTTTTTTTTTTTG
>JAPMOQ010055289.1:1684420-1702185 GCA_026543055.1 Argiope trifasciata | reverse complement strand
TTTTTTTTTTTTTTTTTTTTTTTTTTTTTGGCAAAAGGAAAAGAACTCTTTCTTGGTTATACCTTGTGACAAATCATTTTTTGTGTAAATGTTTTTTACCAGTTTTAGACTTTAAATGGACTTTATTTTTTGCCTTTCGTCAAAGTTTGAAAGAAATTCAAGCCCTGCTAAAAGTGGAGAATATTCTGTTTGTAAAATTGCAGGAAGAGCTCTGTATCTGAAGCTTTTTGTTCCGGATAATGGACTATTCTTTATTTATATTTTTATATTTATTTATATGTTTTTATTTATTTATTTATTATTATTTTTCATTTTTTTATTTTTCTTGTTATTTTTTGTCTTTCCCTCTAATCTTTTTTTCAATTTTTTTTTTTTGGCTCAGCCTTTAGCTTCCTTTATGCACGTGTACAAGATGCAAAAGTTATGTTTGAATAGCGAGTCTTTTGATCGCTATTTAAATTAGATTTTTTTAATTGTAATTGTAAGCTTTTCACCGGTGTAACGCCACTTTGGGCACACACCTAATCATCATCAGAATACATCAGAATACTTTACGAACCAAACATAATAAGAATATGTGAAATTGAATTAATCAGCCGCTTACAAAGATCAAATGTTTTTCCATCAAGTTAATTAGTTCTGTCTGGTAATTTTACGGATACCTAATCCAAAAAAATATAGTATTATTTTAAAGTATATTTGCATACTAAACAAAGAGTATTGTAATTCGTAAGTAATGCTTGCTAAAACTAAAAAAATACTGTTTTAATTCTTTAATTTGCCATTTTACAGTAAAAGTTTGTTTGTTTGTAATCAGTCTTTATTTTACTGTCAGTGGCCCAAAATTATATAAAAAAAAACATGCAAAGCACTTAGTGCAGGTAATCTGATCTTTTCAGCACATCGGTTTTAATTTACAGTTTTATAAATGTTTTTACAGTTTAATAAATGTGTTTACAGTTTAATAAATGTGTTTACAGTTTTATAAATGTGTTCAATTTTCTGTTTTCTAATTTTGCATTTAAGCATTTTCGTTCTCAGAATCGTCTTTTAAATTTAAAAAGTAGTTGTTTTGAAATAAAACATTAATAATAAAAATATTCTTGGTAAACGAAACCCAGCATCAAATATACGCATTTCCATCAAAATTGAAAATTTGATACACTTATTTACAATGAAATTTTTCTTTTGAAAAGACGCATCTTTTTCTTTTCATGCGAATGTTGACTGGAAGTTTTCCAGGCTTTGTATATTCGAGAAACAGTTAAATAGATATATAGTCTATAAATAGACGTATCTATGAGGATTTGAATGTAAAACAAATTTTTATGTATATTTTTTTTAAACGCAAAAGTAATACATTAATTTCAATTTTCTTTTTTAAATGACATATTCGGATTTCGAAACTTTAAAAAAGGTTCTTTGAATGTTTCTGTATGGTAAACTTTTTTATCTGTGTAAACTTTTATTTTCAAAGTAATGATAAAAATATTTATTATAAGAATATTTTTCCCGTTTTTCATGGGAAAGAAAATATTCTTTTATTGATAATTTTGTTTGAGAAATGCACAAAGATATTATAGAAAATTTCCACAAACTTGTAAATATTTTCTTGCATTTCTTTCTAAATTCTGTATTATTTTACTTAAATCTTATTTAGTTGATGTTAAGAATATAGTATAATGGTAAATATACATGCTATACAAAAATTAAATGGACAATTCTATAATTAATTTAGCGAAAAAAGATGACTCAGCAATTTCTTAGCAGGTATTATTCACCCTCTTCCTTTCAAATTGTGAAACTTGAGCAAGGTCGTGAAAGACATCAGTACTCAGATTTTTGTTTTCTAAGCCCAAACCATTAACTTTATGTGTCTAGTATTGTATGAAATAAATAATGAGTGTCTCGTACCCTGTTGCTTTTCTTCAGAAAATCCTTATTGGATCTACTACAACACAAATTGGCTACTCGCCGGAAGGCAGCCGAAAAAATCTGAATGACCGGATGCCACAATCACAACAATAACTTAACTATTTTGAGTCTTAATGACCATCACCGGTCACGGTACAATATTTCTCTTAGGAAGTACATACCATTATCGATGGGAGGAACCGACCCCTCATCTTTTCTTGTATCCGCCAGGACAGCGATAACCAACCATCGTGTCCGAAGCTTCTCATCTGCAGTTACGAGGTGCCTTCCCCACGTGGGAAATCTTTTAAGGAAAGTGCTTGGTTTTAGTTTTAACCAAGGCAGCAAGTGCATTTTCTGGACGAATGCAATGTATTCGTTTGGAGTATGCGTGGGATATGCTTGACTGATTAGCTGCAGCACGTCAATCCCCTCCTATGTGAACTTCGGAAAGCATTGTTTGATGATTGGTGTAATATTCTCCCAGACCAGATCGGTAATTTGATACTCAGCATGCCTAGGCGTTGTACGGACTACATTAAATCGTCTGGGAGACAGATTGTGTATTAATCATCATACCAACCACGTAATTTAGGTTTTTGTATTTTTTTTTGTAATCTACTCCAGGGAGCAAAAAAACACTATTTTCATTAATGATTCCAAACATATAGCGTGGTTTTTGCTCTTTACCTTTTGTTTAGTAAGTAGGCTTCACAAATAAGTCACATTTGTTTTGCTTAAGACTCTTTTTTTCCCCTTGAATTGACATTATCCTTAATTTATGCACATGAATGTAATAGACACTAATTCTAGAAAATATTCTCGGAATGTTAAATAAGTTTACTTTTTGAGCTATTATTAAGTAATTAATGAAAAATAAATATGTTTTAAGTAGATTTCTATTTGTATTCCCGAATTGAAATTAATTCAAAATATTAATTTTATGTTTAGCTATTTCCATAACACGGAAAACTTGTTTAATGCTTGGTTCTATAGATGATAATTATTGTCAGAAAAGACAAATATTTTTTAGACATTACAAAGCTTAAATAACTTCCTCCAACTTGATAAATATGTTCTTTGTTAACTATATAAATAATCCCTTACCGTGCTTCAAAGTTTGCATATGGTTAACAAAATTTTATACTTTTAATTGAAGAGAAATAAAGAGATTACTCGTAAATAATTTTAAAGTCTCGCCTTATCTAAATATCTATCCTAATTAAAACGAAATAATGTAGACAATTATCTGTGTAAGTTTGTATAGCAAATTTGTAGATTCAATTTAGTATCGTATAAGCTATTTTATTCCTTTTGAAAAATAGTACCGAAATGAAATTGCAGTGTGTCTAATTCCAAAACTTTAATTACTGAATAAGTTTCAGTTAGGATGAAAAAAATTCTCTGTAATATTTCATTTTATTCTTCGAAATACTCAGTCTTATTGATTCGACTGATATAAACATTACATAAGTCGATAAAGCACTACCATAGAAACTATTACAAGTAAATAGAATTTCACATACATACTTTTCACATACATGCAAAACCTTATCCATCCTGTTAATAATTTTACTCTTTTTTTCTTTCTTTATGAAACAAAGTGTAATGTTAAGATGGAAATTAAGAGAGACCAGAAAGCTTCACCGATTACAAAAAATAATTACTAAAGAACAGTTGTATATAGTACAGAAACTCTAAGTTTTTGTTTTGGAATAGACATGATCTTAATTTTTGTTGTTCAATTGATGGGGTAAATATAAAAATAATGATTCTTAATTCAATTGATACCAAATTGATATCAAGGATGACGAAGCCTTTCTAGATACTATTCCACTATATATATATTTTTTCTTTTGAGATTACATTAAGGTCAGGATATTTGCAAAGCAGTTGAAGACATTGATTTGCTCAGATTTGTATCACAAATTCTGTATCTAGTGTGGTAGTCGAAATAACGAAAAATATGTATCAAAAATTTAAATATCATCTTATAATCAATAAATTTCAGATTAAATCTTACTTCAGTAAATTTAAAGCGTAAGCGCATTGAAATTTACTGATATAAATGGCTTATTTAAAAAGTTTATAAATCTTTTAACAAAATATTACAATAGCTATACTCCAAACTGTAATAATATTCTTGCAATGATTGTTTGTAATTAGGAAAAAATGTAATTAGGAGACATTTTTAAAATATATTTTGAGAATTTCTCTATATCTTTATATCTAAACGCTAAGAATATTTCTAAAAATAATGAAAAGGAGAAAAATCAATATTCCGGGGATTTAATGAAAACACATCATTTTGCATTATAAACAAACAACTTCTGTGAATTGGGGAGGGATGATGGGACTAAGGGATTGCTAAGTTTTATGCACATACGTTCTTAAGTACGTTTTTCTATTCTTTAAAAAATTGAAAATGAGTTTAAATAGAAAGTAATTCAAACTGGCAACTTAAAACTGAATCAAATGAAATCAAACTGAATTTAAGCATTCATATCACACTGAAATGCTAAGATGGGACAGAAAAAGCAAGATTCAAACTTATATGTGCTGAGAAAAAAAAACTTGCACTTTTTTTTCACTATTGATGGGTTAACTCTGATATATTACAATTATTACTAAATGGCCATTGATGTGATTTATCATTGACCATTGATGTTCTAAATGATGTGATTTATCATTTTGTTATTAATAATGTGGTGCCAGGTATATCACTTCTCGTCACTAAGCAGCCTTCTGGAGGAAAAAACGTGAGCAAAGTGCAGTTCATGTCTGGACGAGGCAAGATGAACGAACTTAAATAATCCAAGACGCACTGTAAAGACGGAAGACGAAATAACGACGTATTTCTAAAAGACGAAACTTGCATGATAAATAGAACTTGATTATCCGTTCCATCCAATAAATTGATCATCATCATTTGTTCACCATTAACCTTTCATTGACATCCAATAAATTTTAAAATATCATCTGGACTTATTATTGCTTGGTCATCACAACACCCCACAATAATTATGTGCGCTTAAATATTTGAAAAATTAGCAACTAACTTCTTAATTTAAAATATAGTAATATACAGATTTTTATTTTTATTTTCAATTTAAAATTCAGTTATATATATATATTTTTATCTTTAATTTAAAATTTTATAATATACAATTAGACTTGTTTGATCACAAAACTATTCACGACATGTCAATGATTCAGAAAAAAAATGACATTACAGCAGTTGTTGACTTTGCCGTTATTGCCTAAGTGAAAAGCGTTTTCTAATACAGTAGAGCTTTTTTACATGTAAATAATTTTTAAATAGTTAATCAAATGCTTTTTTTCATGTAAATAATTGTGAAATAGTTAAAGACTCGGAAGACTCGGATTCCAATAATTAGCAGAATATGTTTACCAGTAAGTAAACCTTGTAAATGTTTTCAAAATTCTCTTACGAAATAACAAACTTCGGCCGCACTTAAGTGATATGCAAACGTTCCAAAGTTTTGCTTATCACTTGACATTTACGAAATTTTCGACATATGATCTGGTTTTGAAAGGAGCGAGATATTTGATCTTGCGTTTTGAAGAGATTTATGAAAGCAACAGTTGTTAAGTATACACAGGAATATCTAAATTACTGACAGTAGAGTGCCAATCCAACCCTCTATCCCAGGAATTTCCGCTTGAGCTGATTTTATTCTTTCTTTCAATAATTAACGGCAAATACCTCGGAAAAGAAAGTGTACGAAATTTGATAACAGCTAATAACTTATTACATCACACATATTGAATGCTATGCCTTTTTGTTATATTATCACTAAATTGTTGTGCAAGGAGCTGTTTATTTCTTTCTTCAATTTGTAAATTGATTGATGTATTTTAAATGAAAATTGTAAATGTAAAGAAATAAAAGAAACTCCCAGAAGGAGTTTTCTTCCCAAAACTTACTCTCATATCTAATAATCTTGCCAAGCCATAGATCGTTTTACACGGCACTGGCGTACAAATATTAACCTTTGGTTGAATTTAGCATTTTTATTGAAGATACTGTGTTGTACTTGGCGATTTATCACTAGCTTGGCGCAAATAGTAGCCAAAAGTCGAATTTGTATATTAGACACGTTTTCCACAATAGGTTGAAACCAAATTTAACTCAAAATTATGCTTGTAATCATAATATCTAAATCAAATCTGATATATGTAAATCATCGAGATTTTGATCTATTTTGTTTACATGTTTCTGAAAGTTTAGACCGACAGACGTAGTTGGATTTTAATCGACATTTGACGGGTGTTTATAGATGCTAAATCTGTGTTTCCAATTTAACCTATTTAGCTCTCTTCGTTTTGAAATTATAGTGTTAAAGTATATTCGAACCAGTGGACAGACGGACTTTGCTCAAAACTTTGATAGAAATTTAAACATTTGATTCTAAAATCGTATACAAAATTTCAATCTTCATTTAACTCAAAGCGTTTTTGAGTAACTTTTATTACAAATTTTTGTATTTTTCTTACGCAAGAAGATCTGAAACGTGCAGATTCGTCAAAATCTCACGTTATAATTTTTTTGGCGATTACAATACTATCTCTATCTTAGTGAACGAGAAAAAAAAAATTGTTGGCAGTGTTAGTGAACATTTTGGAGACAGAGATGTTAAGAATGGGTTTTAGAGGGATGGTTGGTTTATTGGCTGGGCATGTGTTTTATCTGATTGGTATTTTTCAAGTCTATGAGTGAGGCATAAACTATCACGTAATTAAGTATGATCTGTGCTCTGTGATTGATGTAATTGTGTCGTGCTGCTTAATTAGATTTTCTTGCATAGTCTCTGACTAGGACATGGTTTTGATGTATGCTAAGCAATTTTTTTATTTGTAGCAGGGATGACAAAAAATTTGTTTATTTTTGATAATCTGTAAAGGATAAATATTAGAATGAAAATTATTTTGAGTGCTATAAAACTGGATGAGTGAACATTGTAATGTACTGTATGAATGCAAATATAAAGGGATTATAATTATTACTTACTTGAGGGGAGGGTAAAGAATAAATAATAAATAAAATGCAAGGTATATTAAATAGTGCTCTAAGACAATTTTATTATTTTCTTAGGAAACCATTTAATACACCTCGCATTTTATTCATAATTTATTTTTTATGACCCCTCAAATAACTAATATGTACATTTGCATTCATACTGTATATTACAATGCATATTCATCCAGTTTTATTGCACTCAAGGTATTTTTCATTCTAGTAATTACCATATGCATATGTATTTTGTCTGTATCTTTCCTTTTAATTCTTGTGCAATTTTTTTGATAAATAAAGCGATCTACTTCTATACCAAACCGGAAAGGTGCCAGATGAACTCTAGCAACGGAGGTGTGGTGCGGTGTTAAATGGTAAATAATCTATATATAGTATAAAATGAAGAATCCTTGAAGTGTCTGCATGTTTAAAAGAGAAAAACTCGAGGAATACTTAACTGATACTGGATATATTTGTATCATTTTGTGGGAAATTTATTGGGAAAGTTTCAGTAAATTGAAGTCGTATCAAAATAAAAAAATAGTTTTATAATTGCGGTTTTAATTATTTTCCTACTGCTATCATATTTAAACATATCATATTTTTACCTTTTTAACAGTCTAAATAATTCTCATTGTGTGCTACAAAAATTATTTTGTAGTAATTTTTGATGCTCTCTAACAATATTTTCATATTTGTTTGATGTTGCGTGACATGCTCATGTCATATTGGGTGGAGACTAGACTTAAGTTTAGAGCTAATTTTTCCTCTTGAATGTTATGCCATAGGCAACGTTGTGCGGTTTTTGCTGATCCTGTATATAATTCACTGCAATAAGGCAATCAAATTCCACAAAAGAAGTTCTTTATACATTCAAATTAAAAAGGCTTTTTAAATAAAGACTTTTGTTTTAACCGAAAGGAGTTGAATATATGGAAAATGCACATTAAATATCTTGCCATATTTTAATGACAAAATTCCATAAATTAAAGATGTATTATTTTAGCTGTAGAGAATCTATGATTCATTATCCGTATTAAATAAAGCTTCCAGACATTTATTTTTGGAGTTAAGACAAAAGTTATTTTATTCAAAATGTTATTCTTATTTTGCAAGAACTGAGAATCACTGTTGTTATCGGTTCATACAAGAGATTATATAACAATAGAATAAACGTTACGCTCTTTTGAGTGGAAATTATATTCTGTAATTTGAATGCAAAGCAGTTTCGAGATATTATGTTTAAAACAAAACCTTTGTCATGTAGAAGAGTTTGTCTTTTAAGCCTACTTTAATGAAAATAATAACAAATTTTATTCCTCTCTTGAAAAGTTTTAAATGAAGTGGACGAAAACTAAATAGGATATTCGAACACTGCACTTACAGAAATACGGCTGAAATCGTAAAATCTGTGCATTTTAAATAGGCTGCATTTATTTTATTGTAAAGGAGATTGTTGTAATGCACTGTTTCTTTTTATAAGTCGAGAGTTTTAATTGCTTTTATGTCGTAATATTTTCTTTGTCGTTAAGTTATTCATTGTAATTAGAATCAATATAGTATAAAGTTTTACTGAAATAATTACCATTCCAAGTTGGGTTCAATTATATTTTTAGCTATGCAACCTTCATTTCTATACTTTCTTATTTTGTCTTTCAAATATGAAGTTTAAATGATAAACTGACAAATAAAATAGCAACTTAATCGTTGATGGATTTTGTGCGAAATTATTTTAATCTCTACAATTGTAATAGTTGTTTTTTATATTTTTATACATAGGAGTGTACTTCCTATTGATAAAAATTCTTTTAATGACATAAAAAATTGTATATTATTTCCATAAAGAAGTTAATTATATTTGAGGTTTTTTGAGTAAATGAATGTACCTCAAAAAAGAACGATATCTAAATTTTTTTTGCCCTATGTATCCTAGCCTTTTTAGCTATATTTAATTAAATATTATTTATCTATTCTACTACAATGAATGTGAAAATTTAGTCGGATGGATGGGTTGATGTTTGTCCGCCAATACCGCCATAAAGGTTCAACGGAATTGGATGAAATTTAGCACAGAGATAGATTATAGTCTGGAACAGAAAATAAGCTACTGTTTATTCCGGTTAATTGAGTAGTTGATTTTTATGAATTAAAAACTAACTTTCATGCCAAAAAGCTGAAGCCAAATCCCGACAAAGTTGAGTGAGGCTTCAGTTTCCCCCCCCCCCCGTTAATGAAGAAAGGCTTAGCAGAATTTCGACCGATTCTTTCAAACGATTCTGTTTATTTTCTTAGTGTTTGATGTATTTAAATTAACTGTTGTTAATTTATTGACCTTTCAGATTCATTCTGAACTACTTTTAAATTAAAATAAAACAAAAAGAAAGGAAATAAAAAAATTCTAATCTGCATTGCGTTACCCCAACAGGCGCAGAAGAGTCACGCGTTCCGCCAACTGGCTTTTCATTTAAATTAAAAGTTTAAAAATTATGGCTATTATACTGTTGTAGCTATGTCCATCTCGATCGATAAATAAAATATACTTGATTTTATAGAAACACTGACTTGATTTGCCGTTTTGTTATATTTCAGGTATATAATGTAAATTGTTTTTAGGCTAGTTGTATATTTTTGTTATTAAATTGTACGTATTTATGTTAGTTTTATTTTCATCTTATATGATTAGACTTTTAAATGTATCCTTTTTTCTAGGTTAGTTTCAACATTTTTTATTTCACATTATTTGATATTTTTTCAAAATGCCCAGAAAACGCAAATCTGATCTATCGAAGAGGAGTAATAAAGATCTGGCTATGAATGTAGCTAGAAGATCTGTTTGCAAATTTAGTGAGCACTTGCGGACTATCAAATCCCCCTCCAGCTGTGGGATAAATACGCTTTATCAGAAGATATCGTACATAAATTAAATGACTCTTACGATGACTTAATCATTAGCAGAATTGTAGCATAGATTGAGGATAAAATTATTTCCATATCTGGAAAATATCTCGCTGATTTCGGTCTACCCCCACTGTAGCGAAGAGAGGAATTATAAGCGAAGTTATGAAGGAGCTAAACCACGACACCTCTGTTTTAGAAGTTAAATGAAGTTAATTACGATTACTTCCCATGCAGCGTCAAGTCTACGATACGAATCTGAACCGAGTAAATAATGGAAAGGGGGGATTATTCTTTTTGACCCACCAGGGGGTACGGATAAGACATTTGTGCTGAATCTCCTGTTAGGTCAACTCTATAAGTGAGGCTGTAGCATCCATGGGCATTGCTACAACTTTGCTTAATGGTGGCTGGACTGCACTTTACCATTTACAAATCGCTGCTTAATCTTGCAAGCGAAGATACGCGAACATGCAACATCACCAAAAACAGCGACCGGGGTGTCCTTTTGTAGCAGTTGAAGGTAAGAACAGTATGGAACCAGTGTATAACGTTGCACAAGCATGTATTAGAGGAATTAAAAAGCAGTCTGTAGGACATCCGCGGCAATCAGTTAGTGATGGGTGGCGTTGTCGTTTAGACAGACACTGCAGACAGTTAATAAGACCATCAGTTCTCATACCTATACAACAAAAGTTTCACTCCAATGAAGCCGTGGGTAATAGCTAGTATATTAATACTTATTAAAAATGCCTCACTTTTAAGGGATTTTAGGTAATCAAGATATGAAACCTTTTCTTTATAAATATTATTGCAACAAGAATGTCTTATAAAATAAGATTTATATGTTTGAACAATTTGAAAATTTAGGTATCATAATTTTTTCAATAAGAAATTCATTGATTCCATCGCATAATTCCATCAGTTAAAGCATTTTTCCATTCAGAAGTATATACATATTTCTAATTGTTTACAAATTAACTTTCTGATATCATAGATATCTCCGTTTATACGAATTCTCTATTTCATTTTATTTAAATACAACTTTTATACTCAGAATTTTTTAAACTAATGAAAATATTTGTCATAATTTTAGTAAGTATTAATTGTATAAAAACAGGAATAATAGTTGTTCTTATACACTCAATATTGAAATTAATATATATTAGTATTTCTGTAGTAGCCTAAGCTTATAGAAGTAAAACTAACTGCAATATTATATATATATATATATATATATATATATATATATATATATGTAAGTATGTATGTGTATGTGTGTGTAAGCAAATCGCAATTGTTTATAGATTAAAATTTAAAAAAAAACTAGATTAAAGAAATATTTAAAAAAATAAGGAATTAGAGATTAAAATTTAAAGAAGACCAAACTTATGAGGGTATAATACTCTCAATTTCTTATTTTTAAATATACTTTTCATTTTTGCATATATTGTTACAAATTGATCTTCGGTTTTTCACCTAATTGATTCACACTTTTTACCGAGCAAAATGATTATTTCAGATAATTCCCGATAGAAAAGGGATGGTCTTCCGAAACATTTTCGCTTATTCTCTTTTAACAGGAATAAGGCTAATGTATTAATGATTGCATGAGAGCTTATTAACGTTCGATATTTGGTTCTTTTGTTGGCTATTAATCTCTGAAATGCAGTTAATATACAAGCAATTAAAACCAAACGTGTTTTCTAGACACTTTTTGATTGAAGCCCAAATTTAAATGAGAACTAAAGTTACAGACACAAAATTATATTGTTGCCCTTACACGTTTCCGAAAGCGCAAACCTATCCTTGATGGATTTGGTTCCAAATGCATATCAACCTTTTAAAATATTTATACCAAATTTTTTTCCACTTAACATGTTTTGTTTTGGTGTTAGGTTAAAATATATTCGGACAAATTTTAACCGAATAGATTTTTCTCAAAATTTGATAGACATATATGAATTTGTTTAAAAGACCATATATCTACTTTCATTATATCTGGTTCAAGGCTATTTTGTATTACAGTGTTCAGGGGCAGACAACATAGGAATAATTTCAAAAATACATTTTTTGGACTCCGTAAGGTCTGAAACATCAATATTCGTCAAAATTTTATGATGACAATACTTTCAGTTTGTATATTCTATATTAGAGAAAGGAAAAACGAAATGAACAAATCCGTATTCGTAAATTCATTGCTAAATTTTGATAAGATATTATTATGATTTTAATTAATTTGCAGAAATAAATTTGCATTATGAAAGTCTTTAGCCATGAGAAATGATCAAAATCAGAAAGATAGTGACAGTAAAAATTATGTCTTTTAACATCTTATTCAAACATCATTTGATTTAATCTGTATTCTTTAATGAATCATTCCATGACAAACCTTAACAAATATGTTTCATCCAGAAGAAAATGAAACTAATTTAGATACTTCCGATAAAATAAATGTTTCTTGTTTAACAGAAATACGAGAATTTTGATAAGAATAACACGCATACTAGAACGTTTTGAGCCGATTATTCTTCGAAATTTCAACAAAAGAGCTTACAAATTGAATTCACAATACTGACTTTTGAGACAAAGATTTTAAGTTGTAGAAAAATCTACTTTGTAAGAAAAGAATTTGAACCATAATGACATTCTATTAATTCCGTTCATGGCTTTAAACAAAGCACGCAAATGAAGCCCTAAAAGGATTTAATGCATAAAACAGAATTTGACCTATTATCTACGTATTAGGAAGTTCTTGTTATGAGATTAGTTTAAATGACATAATTATTTGATGCAGATGGAATGAAATATCTTTGTTCTTTATATTTCTGGACATTAAAGAACTTTCTAAGTATAAACGATTCTTTCTTTAAATTTTAATTTATGAAGGGAATAAAATATTAAGATTGTTTAAGAATTTAGTGAAATTGATTTTTTTATTGTTTATTTTAATGTGTTTGAACCGAACGTCATTTGCAATTAAAATCTAGTTATATTTACAAGCTATAAATCCCAAAGATCAACTATTTGCCTTAGATCCCCCTGAGTAATATAGTTTGAACTAAAATCTTTTATAATATATATAATTTAAAGCTTCTTCTGCAACCTTAATAAATGTTAGACAACTTCATATAATCATTTCTTTTAATCCTTAGATTGAAGATTAGAAGTAAAAAATGTTTGTAATAGGTAATGGCATGATAAAAATAATTTATATTTAAGAAGTTTAAGGCATTACTTAGCTATTGAATTTAAATTAAAAGAGAGAAAGTTATGAACTCTCAGCTTTGATGGATTTATATATGATTTAACAGCAAGTTTTTGCTGCAGTTGCCTATTTGTTGGAAAGCTTCTTGGATAAACAAGTTAATATAGTAAACCTAGTGAACCAATTTCCCCCTAAGGACCTTTATGGAAGATTTAAAGTGGTCAGATTTTTACCTCGGGTAATATCTAAATGCTCCAAAAATTTAGATAGACAGAAGGTTCCATAGTTCTGTTTTGTTATGTAAACATTCATAAATCAAAGATTTGACTAAATGTATTGAGACAACTGGAATTACAGCTATCAAACAGAAAATTTTTTCTTTCGTGTATATGGAGTACGAAGAAAGTATTTTAATCAACTCAACTCGAGATTTTGGCGAATCTGCATGCTTTAGACCACCCCCGTATTCGAAAAATGAATTGTTGGATTATGTATGTTTGTCTATCGATGTCTCTGTAGCAAATATAAATTACTTTGGCTGATTGATGGAATTTAGTCAAATTTGTAAATGGATCAGATTTTCAGCGAAATCCGCTTCGGAGAAGTTTGTCTGCTCAACTGTCTGAATGCGAGTTACCACGATTATTACAAAATGACTAGACTGTTGAAAACATTTCAATTCCTGAAATATAGATATGTATCAAATTTAATATCCTGTTCGTCAAGGGGTTGTTAATTTGTTGATCTATAATTTCACATGCAAACACGATAAGTTACATTCACAGTCACTTGTAGATGCAAAATTGGTTAGTGAGTTGGGATTATAATTATAGTTTTGTGTCAAAATTTAATTTCGGCCGATTGGAACAATACATTTTTAAAGCAGAAATCTGATTTTTCGGTACTTATGCCAGAGACTAAATGCCAGAGTTTGATTATCCAAACAAATCGCCATGGACCCTGTGATAGTTTTAATAAAAGTGCTAAATTTATGCAAAAGTCTTGTTCGCCAATAGCATTCAAGTTTATTTGGCTCCTTTACCCGCCTACAGTTGGAAAGGGGATAGTATCTGTTAGAAAACATGCAAAATATATTTGTGGAAATCACCTCTACTGTTAATGTAATGTTTTTTATTCATTAAATTTTGCACAGAAATTACACTCTCTTAATTATAAATAGGCATTTAAAATGGATACTTTCAAATTGCATAATTCTTAATTTATCTTATACTGTGCTAGAAATATGATAACCAATCTTTAAAATGTATATTTGCTTTCCAGCTGCCTTATTTGGGTTCTGAAGAAACGCAATTGAGACCAATGAGAGGACTATGAGGGAGATATATCTATCTCTAATCTTTCAATTATATTTGAAGTATCGGAAGATAGAACTGAATCTAACATAATTGAGTTTAAAAAATTCCTCGAATAAAATTGGAATAATTTGATTCTTTAACGAATATGAACTATCAAATTTTAACATTCAAATCAGAGATAAAAATGTAATCCTTTGATTCATATTAGTAAAGACATAAAAATGACTAAGCAATATCACATTAACTTGTCCTTTGGGGTAAGGTTTGTCAATTCCAGCTTAAAAATTTCAATAACGTTTTGGCATGTATGGGCAAGTTTTACATTTTTAAAAAATTGTACTTTAGATAAATTATATTTATTTTTACAAAATCAGAATTTTATTTATTTATTTATTAGTAATATTTTGCCAACGAAAGAAAAAAGGTACTCATCTTTGCATTAAAACATTTAAATTACAAATTTAATGCAGTAGAATATTTAATTTAAACAATGTATTTTAATTTTAGCAATCAAATCAAAAGGCTGTGAATTATATTCTTTTAAAATGATTCCAAAATTAGAGAATTTATTTGTTAACCAAAGGTATATGATTACCCAAATTATTCGTATAATTTATATTTCAACGCTGAATCCATTAGAATAATAGAGCACTTAAAACCTAGTGGTCATCCCTTCCTCTATTTGAGATCTAAGTATTGGCAACCAAATAACACAACAGGGGATACCATAAATTTCAGAGCGGTCTACACCGATCAACTAAACCGATGATTATTCTCACCATTCCAGACGGCGATTGCAGGTATTGAATTTAAATGCTTGGGTATTCGGTTCGGTAAATGTCGGCGACTTCTAGGGATTACCCTTTTAACCTCAATTATACAACATTACAGATGAATTGAAAAAGGCCGCAATTAGACAATTAGGGAATTTAATGATTAATTGGAACAATTAAGTGGTTATAGGAGTCATTTGCCTATGTATTAGTGTGGAGATTTCTATGTTGAAATCAATGACATTTCTTCAAATTAGAAATAGTCACTGCTGTGAAAGATATTAAAATTCTTTTATGGAATCACAAATTTCAAAATGGAATCAAAATCAACTTCTGTGGAATCAAAAATTATTTCATTCTGCTTTGATATTACATAATAGCATGAAACTGCTCAGGGATTGGAATATTGTTAGTATATTGTATGATGCATTATGGGATAATGACTCAAAACCTTCAACATGGACGATTATTCAATCAAGATTTACCAATTTTAGAGGCAGTATTTTTTGAACATCCCTCTAAGAAAAGATTTCTAAAATTTTGATTATATTTTTGATTAAGTAAAGATTAATCACAACTTTAAGTATTTTCTAAAATTTCGGAATACAAAATCGTAAATTGTTTTGCCTAATTTAGAATTAAAAAAATTATTTTTTTAGTAATATTCATTTTATGCTGGGGTAGTTATTTGATTTTAATAAATACTTCAAAATCTATTTTTAAAACAATTTTGTAAAAGTGTTTTTTATAATATATGTTTTATTATGTAAACGTAACTAGTTATAAAGCAAGATTTGGAATCATTATAATAAATATTGTTTTACAAGCTCCGTGTGATTAAATTAAAAAATAATACTGAATTTTAGGAATTTTACTGTTAACAACTGTTTTGCTATATTAATTTTTTTAATATGGTAAAGTTTTGAGATTGCTTTTCTTACTATAATTTTTGAGTAGAGAATGTAACGGTTAAATATAATCATGTCAGAAGAATTAAGACCATAAGCATTATCACTCTTTGATGTTTCAGACTATAGATTCGAATTTTCTTTCACTTTTTTTTTCCTTCTTTCTTTTTTACTTTTAACCGCAGACTTTAAGATTTGAATCGAAGAATTGATTTCTCAAATAAGATATGAAAACTAAGTGGAAACCTTCTTCGATATGTATAGTAATTATTTTGAAATGTGCAGTTTCTTTAGAAAATTTTGGAGATAGAGAATATGTCGTAAATAGGTGTAAGTTCTATAACAGAAAGTATTGAAGTATTATTGAAATCTTACAGTTCACTAGAGAGAGAGGGAGAGAGAAAAAATGTGGAGTATTGTCAATATTCGATTTACTGTGATGAGGAATAAGGTCCATTCATTGTTTTCATATGCAGTAAAAGACATGCATATACATTTTTATGAGATTTTAGCATATACTTAGGCACCAACTTAAATTACCTATGAGCACCAGAGCGAAATAGTCTATATATGAATTAAGCAAATATTTCGAGGAGAGATAAAAATTTATATATACTTGATTTGTTTTTATTTTCAGTTACCAGAAATTTAAGTAAAGAAAAATCGACAAATGCATCAAAAAATTAAAACTGGTTATATTTTACAAGGAAAGAGTAAAAAAAAATATAAAGTTCATCGCTCCAAATAGAAGAGACGTCCAAATTTTTCTTGAGTTTATAATCATAAATTTTAAAAAATAACAAATACTATTAATAATAAGAAGTAATGATTTAAATTAGCATGATAAATATATTTGGTTCATTTATAAGCATTTTAATAAAATCGAAATTAAGATGATACTAATAATAGCAAAGAGAATATTTGAAACCATATTTAATTAGGCAAAATGCAAAAGAACAAACCAAAAATATCGAATATAATTCACTTATTTGGAACAAATCATTAACTGAATTTTAAAGCTTGTTAAATATCTTACGAAAGATTTACAATTCAGCCATAAAAAGCCTCATACATAACGAATTAAAGCCCCAAATTCTTATTTCCTTTGAAAATTTCCCTTTTAGTTCCATGTTCACCGATTTTAATTTTCCTTTTATAACAGTTTTACGGGAAAAAGGCAAGCAGAAATATGCTTCCGTCATTGGAAGATGCCAACATTTCAAATTATTAATGAATTAATTACCTATTAGTTCATAAAAGCAATTAAATAATTGTATTCACCACCGTGTGATAAATTTGTGATTTTTCTAACGCTAATTTTTCTTGATTACAGACCAGGAAAATGAATAGGATCAAATTAATTGAAGTTGCTTAATTTTCATAAAATAATTGTGCAGAAATATCATTTCCCTTTGAAATCTTTGTTGCTCTATTTATCATTCAGTATTATTCTAAAGTATTTCATGATGAGATAATATTCTCATTTTGACTTTTTAATTTGATGCGAAAACTAATGAAGTAAAATGTTGAAATTGTATCATGATATTTTATACAATGCATTTCAAAATGTTTTAGTTGTAAAGACAGTGCTATTAAACTGTGAAAATTGTTATGCAAAAAATTTCAATAAATCTAAACGACAAGTCAATAAGAAATAAAAATTATTTAGCTTCAAAACACACACACACACACACACACACACACACACACACACAC
>JAPMOQ010055289.1:1669693-1684020 GCA_026543055.1 Argiope trifasciata | reverse complement strand
CACACACACACACACACACACACACACACACACACACAAAAAGCGCGCACGAGATTTGCATTTGCATTTATTCCAGCATTTGAAAAAATTGAAATCTTTCTTATAGCTCCATTATTTTTTATATATTTTGAAATGACAGGCTTTTAGGCATTAATTTGTGCTGTATAATATTTAAAATATTTATATCGTAAATCATATGTTAAATCTATATAAAACACAGTTGTACACAAATTTATACTAAAATCTAACTAATGCTTGAAATTAATGAATGTAAATTCCAACAAACTGAATACTGTGAAATAAAAGATACACTTATCATTAATATATAATATTTTTATTAATTATTTACTACAATGTGGAGTATATATTTTTTATTTCAATACGATTCCAAATTTTATTTCTGAATATGGTGGAATAATGCGTATTTATTATAATCATTTCATCTAATATTGCTTATATAGTGGCATTTATATGCATTTCTTATTCTTATTCATGCAAGCAAAAATATAAAATACTCGAAAGATCTTGTCATAGTAAAATGATAAATATTAAAATATTTATCTTTTTAGAATCTTTCAAACTCAATTTTTACAGAAATAAAAGAATACAGAAATTTGTATTCATTTTTTTCCATCATGCGTGAAACTTTTTAATTTTCGAAAATCGATAATGAGCTATTTATACCCTGGGGGCGATAGAGAAATAACTACCTCCCACCTCCAATTAACAAACTAAAGTCTTTTAAAAATGCAAAAGTAATAGTTGAACTAAAAAAATAATAAAGACCCCTGCATGAAACGAACACATTCCCTTCAAAGAGCCAGTTATGCGGATATCACCTCCACCTTTTGAACGAAGCAATTAGACGTTCTCTACACGCCAAAGGAGCGCTTTTAATCAGATCTCTTCCGTAGTTTTGCACACATAGCTAGAGGCTATTTACCGTCTTCCACTCGAATTTGGAGGCCCCCCTCTTTATCGACACCGAGGCCAAGATCCCGTAAGGAAAAGACCAAACATGTCGGAAGTTGGCCTGATGCCAACCGGATCGATTGGGCGAGGGGGGTCTTTGTGAGCGAGCGACAAAGAAGCCACTCGACGGGGCATGCCAATCATTTCGGCGGTGGAGACATGGAAATTAATGGATCAGTCTCTCCAAAACTCTTCCTCTTGCCCCCAAGATGTATTTTGGAGTGTCTCGCCCCACCATGGCGAAAACTCCACGCGAATCCAGGGATTCAGGGCAAGGTATAAGTTTAGGGAACGATGGTATCATCTTCGTAAGACATTTAGTTTCCGATGCTCACACTCAGGAAGAAGGGGCTGTCGTTGGATATTGCCTTTCGGATAGGATTTGGAGATGGCTTTAAATCTGAGTGGGGAACTGTCAAATGTTTTTGAGGAATTCGAATGGGTCGCAATGCTTATGTAAATGGTTAAAGGATGTTGTATTCTTTTGTCTCTTTTATTGGAAACTTATATAAGTTATACAAGGTATCAACTCTAATCGTGATCTAAAAGCTTATTTCTAAACTGTAAGAGTACTATAGATACGCTCTTCAGTTGAAAAAATGCTCCAAATGACGTAAAAAGACATTTTTTATGTTCTTTAACACAATAAATGCACAAATTGATTAAATAACGATGGTTAAATATTGTGTTTTGTAAAATGTATTGATTTTATTAAGTAAAGTCCTTTTGATGTATCAAATTTCAAGGAAGGCTCTTCTGTACTAAAACTGTCCGGAGTATGAATTTTTAAAAAATTATTTTAGAACATTTTCAAGTATCATCGTAGATTAAAGGTAAGGTAATTTTTGAGGAAAAGAAGATTAAACCAAGATTCATTTTCGAAATTAAACTAGCCCAAAGTCATAAAGTTGTTGTGACATTAAAAAATTTAACTAGGCCGATTTTAATTTCAGTGCATTGTTTTGTGGTTTAAACTGATTATTAATTAAGAATAATTAACTGAATATGATTCACAAAAATGAGTCTGTTTGTGAAAAGTTAGACATGGAAATTTTTTAAGAAACATTTACAGACTTAAATAACATAATCACGGATATACTCCGACTCGTTCTGTAGCACATGGGTAAATCTGAATGATTGGATTCCCGCTACAGCATTAATGGGAGTTGAGATTGAATCCTAACGGTCATTACGGTCACTCTAGAACCCTTCTTGTGGGAAGCAAGTCCCATTATTGATAGAGGGCAGTAGATCATACATCATTTCTGCAATTATCTGGGTGGTGCGAACCAGATACCATACCAGATGCTTCTCAGCCTCATATATAAGGTGTGATCTCCAGTGTGACACAAATAACAAAATCTAATACTTTACATAATTTAAGACTTATTCCCAAATAGTAATATTTGCCTATTTCAATTGATTTTAAAATTTATTACTGGAGCTCATTCATCATAAATTTCTTGGATATTTTTAAACGATCAATTTCTTATTACCTGAAGGATGGTGTTTATATGGTATGGTGTTTATATGGCACAAAGGTTAGAATATTGCAAGTAGATAGGACTTAAGAACACTCAGGAAGTAGAGTTAACCAATTTATTAATGCAACTTATCTCTAACTTAGAATCTTGTGACTGAGAGATCTTCAGCTTTAATACCTGCAGAGAAAGCTCCAGAATACTTTTCTGAAGGCAGTGAGGAAAGTCCAGACCACTTATCTGGTAAATTAAAGAAAAGTCCAGAATCTTTTAGAATACGAATACAAATAAAAATATGTACACAAATTTTTAATCTACCGGGATTCGAACTCCCGACATCGTGACTACGATACTGTTGTTATAACCATTCGGCTAAGAAGACTCTATTGTTTCTTTTCAATGCGGCAATATATACACATTCAAATAAGCAAGTTTTACTGAAAATTCTAAATTATAAAATACTTCCAACATTTTAAAAGAAATAAGAATATATCATCTTTTTATCCCGTAGTTATAATCAAGATTATACACAACTATAATGAAAAAATCTTTATATCTTAATAAATACAGTATTAGTTCAAAAAGTATGTTTCATGTTATTTGCAAGAAATTTCACTTTCAATTCATTTCATTTAAGATAAGCAATGTTTTATATAAATGAATTTTGAGATTAATATTAAATTTAAATAAGAAACTGCCAAATGAATTTACGGGACTGTAAAAGCCATCCTTCGTGAAAAACTTACAGCTTTGCTGTTAATTTCAATTGAAAAGTTTAGTTTTCTGTTAAGTATGAATCTGTTTCAGTATTTATCAATATTTTATTCACATTTATACCAAGAATAAGTGAAAATGAACACCCTTTTTTTAAAATAAATGAAATTTTAGAAAATCTGAAAGCATGCTTAGTCGAAATTTAAGCATTTTTGAGATTCAGTAAGCGACAATGCTATAGAAATCGATCTTTATGATCCCGAGAGCTCAGCATCTGTTACCATTACCTGCTTCTCATTTTATCAAAGGAATAAAATATCGGTTATAGAATAGAAATCTTAAATTCTAATTTCCTTATACTAACAATATAGCCTGATAATAACTTTAGCGATAATTTTCTAAGATAAGTGGATATCAAGATAGAAAACTAAAGGCAAAATTTTCCTTGAAATTGATGCAAAAAAACAATTTTTTAAAAAGTAATTCTTCACATATCCTAATTTGAACCATCAACCTTATGCTTTGGAATAGTAAATTCGCAGATATAATATATGTGCATTGTTTAAAGGAAAGTAAGATATTAGCCTAATACTCATTTCGGATTTCCACATAGATTCGTTTTCAAAATTGTTCAATTTTTTAAAAAATCAGAGTATTTCTTCCTATTGAAAGCTACTTTAAACTACTAAACTACTATTACCATTACATTTTTATGAGATTGCTTGTGAAATTCAAATACAGTCATCAAACATGGAAACCAAACGAAAAAAAACTTGCTCTGCCAAAATATTTTAACTAAAAGGAATTAGGAAAAACGTTGAAAGGTTTTTTACAGTGAATTTATTGTATAGCTAAAAACAAACTCATATGGGGCCAATTCACAAATTATAATTAAATTTAGACATAAAATTAAAATTTGTGAAGAGACCACAAGTCAAACTCGGATATTTTACAATTAAGCCTAAATAATCGCAACACTGGATAAATATTACTGCCATTTTTATGGTTGATGTTATGCTCACATCAAAGGAATTTCGTAAATGTGTTATTTTCATTTATTGCGGAATTAAATATGAATTAAATTAAAAAATCAAAGCAAAAGAGTCAACAGATAATTGAGTCAAGAAAATTGTTTATCAGTCTTGCTGAAGATGGAAAATATGTGCCAGAAATATCATAGACAGTCCTCAGAAGTTCTGTCGATATTGCTACGTTCAGTGGTGGCGGGGTGGTCGGCTGTATAAAAGTCATCAGAAGTCCTTCAACGATTCATAATTTGTATAACCGATGCCTAAATGTCTTTAAAAGATTATGAAAACAAGGTCATACAAACGAAATGAAAATACATTTTAAATTTTAAGTAGTTTTCAAAATCTTCATGTCCGTCCAAATTTGGCTTGTGCGTTTTTTTTTTTTTTTTTTTTTTTTTTTTTTTTTTTTTTTTTTTTTTTTGCTTTTTCTTGTTCTTTGCCCTATTTTCTGGTTAAAATGAATTAATTTATAATTTTTGTTTTTATAATTGCAATAAATGTACTATTGAAAATTCTTTTAAGCATATTTCTTATCATTTTTAGTTTACAAACTTTGATTGTTGTAGTACCTTTTCTTTGGTATCCGTGTTTGGCATGGAGCGACTGTATATCAATCAATTCAGAAATAAAAGGGGAAAAAATGCTACCTTATATTTTATATGGACGTTTGTAAACAATTCTATTGTCAGAACGAAGTCCATTCAAGCTCAATAAAAACTTGCGTTGAAAGAAACATATATTCGATTCGGAGAATTCCTAGAAATGTTGAATTCATTCCCGCTACATCTTTTGTTGATAAGGTTTCATTCTAAAGTAACAAATATTTGTTTTCTATGTTCAGAAATTGATCTTTTTGAATCTTAAAAGATAAAACTGATATTCCCATTATTTTCGGAATTTATATATAACACCAGACTACTTGTTTGATTCCTTTTGCGATTGAAAAATTTGTAAACTCTTGAAAATTAACCCTTGTTTGCGTAATTCTTATTTATCACTTTCGTTACTATTTAGATGCGATGTTTATAAGTAAGTTCAAATATGTTTCAAAGAAAATAAATTGAAGAAAGTAAGAAAGTTTTAAAGAAAGAATGTTACACTATAATATCAGTTTAAATAGTTATAGTAAAAATCTACGACCTTAAAAATAAACACTCTAAACTGTTAAAAACACGGGATGCAACAGAAAATGAACTGAGTACCAACCTGAAGACATCGCAGGTTACGCAGCTGGAGGGTTACAGGCTGATCTAATTTTTAGGTATATGTAAATAACTACATTGAACCAGAAAAAAAGGTTAAAAATAATGGTGTAGTATATTAGAGTTTTAAAGTTAATGGATTTCAAAGTCAGTTTTGTTAAATATGTTTAAAAAAATTGCACAGAAAGAGGAATTTCTTACTTTCGAAATGGTATTAAAATATATATATTAAAATAATTTACTCAAAAGTAACTATAGAAACACATCAAAATTTGAGTAAGATTCTAATTAACTGAATATGCAGCTAGATTTTGTATTAAGAGATCATAGATATTTTTCTCCTGCCCTAGGAAATAATTGCAAAATTGGGATGAAATCGATCCAATCGTTTGCTTTAAATATCTTAAAAATAATATATATATATAATAATAATTTTTAATAATAATATATCTTTGATAATAATACAAACTGATAAATATTTAAGAACAAAATTGCACAGAAAAAGATATTTCTGACTTGCCCTTAAAATATTTTTAGTAAAATAATTGTCTTAGAAATAAATGTAGAAAAATATTAATATTTTAGTTACATTCTAATTAATTAAATATGCAATTAAATGTAGAAATTAAGATAACTCATAGATATTCTATCTTAGAGAATAAATGCAAAATTTGAATGAAAGCGACCCAGTCGTATCAAAGTCGTTTGCCTGATATATTAAAAGAATTGAGAAAAATTTAAGAAAAAATTCCTCAGAAAAAGGAATTTTGACTTATAAAATAATTTTATAAATAACTGCAGAAAAACAACAAAAAATTTGAGTAGGATTCTAAATATATCGATATGTAGTAATTTTTTATATATTTTGTACTAAGAGAAGTTCGTAGAATTTTTTTCCTGTCCTAAAGAATAAATGCAAAATTTTGAAGAAATTAACCCTATCGTTTATGAGATTTGGAACATATATACCTATAAATGACCTAGCCACAATGATTTTTATTTATATTATGATTTTTTCAAACATAGTCTGAAAAGTAATTCCAAATCTTCTCCCACTCCCTCTCCTGAAAAAAAAAACGAGTGGATAAAACCAATTTCGTTTTTGAAGTAAGGTTTCGAATATCTAAAGCTTTGTTATCAAGCATAGTTGAGCATGTTTTGGAATAGTAATTCTCAAATCTAATAACTTGCGCTCAAAATGAAGTTAAACTATTGGCCTACTTCTCCTTTCGGGTTTCCAGATTGATTTACTTCAGGAACTCAACGCAAGTTCTTTTTTTATTTTTATTAAAAAAGTGAACTCAGTTCTTGTTATTCAAAGCTGCTCCAGAAGCTAAGCTCCTGAGATATATTGCATATGAAATTCACCTTCGTCAATTCTGAAGTAAAAGAAAACGAAATCTTGCAATCTATGTTGGAAGTTGATAAACAATATTATTGTCGGGAACGAGATCCATTCAAGTTCAATAAAGCACTTGTATAGTAAGAAACAAGCATTCGATGTCGTGGGACTCACGCAAATATCGGATTCACTGTCGCTATATCTTTTGTTGATAAGGTTTCATTCAAATGTAAGAAATATCTGCGAGTTTTCTTCTAAATCCAGAAACTGGTCTATGCTTTACGTAGAAGGGAGTACCTCCAATCTTTGATCTTGCATCATTTTTTTTTCCATATAGAATTTCAATTCTTCAATCTTTTGAATTAAAGTTATACTGAAAGTTTAAAATGCATGACTAACTGAAACCTGAATAACGGATATTTGTAGTCACGTTTTGATTTTCTTTTGTTTAACCTGAAACCGTTAAGATAAAGGGAATTCGTGAAAATAATGGTAATGTGATATTTGCGCTCTTTTTTCGTTTGCTACGAATTTGAGTATTACTGGAAATTATAGACTAAAATATTTTTTTTTCCCCTGGCTGTGTTAAAAATCTTGAAAATAAGTAATAAAATTAAAAAGGAATGTATTAATTAGGGAATATAGTAATAAGAGAAGAAATATAATAAAGAAAAGTTAAAAACAGGCTTTAATTAGGAATTGAAAAGTAAATAGAATTTTAAAAATGTATCTCTACAACAGAACTGTAAAGATAGAAATGCTTTAAATCAATAATATTTTTTTATCGGATTTATGTTATTTTTATTAAATGATTAGGTATTTTTTTTTGATAAACGTTTTTAATTCGATTTCCTTAGAGTATTACTTCAATAGCCGCTACTTGTTACAGTTTGATTTTGATATCCTTATTTTTTTAAAGAAATATGTTGCTTAATGACTTAAAATGCTAGTAAAAAGATGCATTAAAAATTATTCCCCCTCCCCCTTTGATCACCGAACTACTTTTTTAGAATAATGTTTCCAAGCTGTTAAATTATTTCTTTAGTTTACTGAATTTCACAATTAATAGCTTGAGACAGCAATGATTCGCATATGGGGATTGGACCTATGGGTTTACCAAATCTTGTCGATAAATGCAGATATTCACGGCTGACTTTATTTCTATTTGTATTTTATTCGTTGTTTTCCCTCGAAATTTTAGTGAATCTACAAGAACCAACTTGAAAAAGATGGCTTGAATTATTTTAAGCCTATTGATTTTTTTCACCGTTTTTTAACACATTAAAGGCGGGAATCGTAGAACTACAATTTGATCCGCCTTACCAAGCATATTTTCGTCAAGATCCCTCTCCTTTAATGTGTTAATATTTGTTTACAAATATATAGCTTCCTTAACCCTTTCATTATTAATCTGGCTCAACTGGCCATACATCTAACATACTAAAAATCAATTTTCTTTTCAAAAGAGGAAATCAGGATGTAAAGCAAGGGTACCGTTTTTGATAACGTATTATCTTTAAAACCCCAGTTTGAAACAGAAACTGTTCCCGAACCCAGGTAGCACAGCCTCCTGCACAATATTGAAGAATATTGTGTGATATTAAACAATCCGGTACATTAGAATGGAAGTTTAGTTCTTATTATTAAGAAAAATTTTGAAAATTATTAGTTTTATACAATTAATTTCTATCTACCATTCTACTTTGTTTATAAATACAAGTAGTTACATTTTTTGAGCTGATTATTTGTTTCCCTGGTTATTAAATCACTTCTTTAGTTTATTTTCTAGATGTATTTTATATTTAGTGTATCATTTTTAGTCGTATTTTTTGTTTATTGTATTTTATAATGCATTATTACAAGCATTATGAAATCTCTGTATTAAATGTTTTTTGTTAAAGATTGTTTCTCATATGAAATTAAAAGTTGATTAACTCTATTAGATTAAAGATGATTCAGTTCTGAAAATATAAAGATAGTAAAGTGTAAAAAATTCAACAAAAATGTTAAAAATTTAATTTATCAGGGTGTAAAGTCTGAAAATTCTGTTTTCACAAGATGAAGGCATTTAAGTTAAATAAAAATATGCTTGAAAAAGCGAATGAGAGTCTGAATTTACTATCAACCATATAATTATTCATTCTCATGCTAATGTAAGGGAATAACAAAGATGTTTGTAATTTAGAAAAATTGGAATTTTATACATTTAGTCTTAAAAGTAAGTATGCAACTAATAGCGTAAGTGGAAAAGCTATCGTTTTCAAATAAATATAAGAAAACTATTATTTTGGTGAGTGTTATTTGTAGATTCTAATTCAAGTTATGCAGTAATAAAGAATAAACAAAATCCCTATATTTTAAAAAACTTTAAGAGTAGTTTTGTTAACGACCAGTGGAAATTTATATCACAAAAGTATGTATGCACTCTGAATTTTTGACTTTTAAATAGGCTGAATGAAACTTCTCGAGTGATTTTTCGTATTTCAGTGATAAGTTGGAAGTTCTGCAACAAAGTTTGTAAGTTTGAGCTTTAAGTACATCAACATTTCACCAATGGCTCCACGTGGGAAATAATTATCAAAAGATGTAAAGGATGTAATAATAAAGCTCTATAAGGAAAGCAAGTCGCAAAGACAAATTGCTAAAATCATAGGCAAAAGTTCCGCAACGGTTCAAAAAATCATTGAAAAGTTCCAAGCAGAGGGAAGTACTCTAAACAAGCCAAGAACAGGACGACCGCCCATTTTGACGGATCGAAAAAGGCGAATTATTGTTGGAAATGTGAAAACAAATCCCAAGATTAACGCACCATAATTGACAACTGATGTGAGAAACAATTTTGCGAAGTCCTGCAATCCTGAAACAATTCGCCGTGTGTTGCGAAAGGCAGGCTACCATGGTCGTGATATGAGAAGAAAACCATTTGTTGGCAAAGTGAATCGCAAAAAGATAATAGATTTTGCAGAAGAAAATTTAAAGCAGGACACTAACTTTTCGAATTCCGTGATTTTTTAGTATGAAAGTAAATTTAACATCCACGGGTCAGATGGACACCAAAAAGTTTGGAGGAAGTCAAATGCAGCTCTAGAGCCTAAGAACATGAGAGCAACTGTAAAACACGTAAGAGGTTCAATTAGGGTTTGGGGATGCATGGCAGCTACTGGAGTTGGAAATTTAGTTATAATCGATGGAATAATGAATCATTATAGTTATTTGAATATTTTGAAGAATAATCTAAGCCAAAGTGCTTCTAAATTAGGACTGGATGGATCCTTCACTTCCCAACAAGATAATGATCTCAAACATACTGCTCGGATTGTTCGGGAATGGCTGCTATATCACGTGCGAAAACAGTTGAAAACCCCACTTCAGTCCCCTGATCTTAATCCCATTGAACACTTGTGGGATTATCTCGATCGCCGAATTAGAAAGAAAGAGATCAAAACTAAGAATGATCTAAAAATCCCTTTTGGAGGAGAGGCAGAAAATACCATCTTCTTTCACTCAAAATTTAGTAAATTCAGTGCCATCTAGATTGAAAGCTGTTATAAAGACCAAAGGTTATCCAACAAATTACTAATTTTTTTCAAAAATTGTAAAATTTGCAATACTAATGTCTTTTTTTTTGTTTGTATACTTACTTTTATGATGTAAATTACATCCTGCTTTAAGTTAAACTTATCGTACTAATTAAATATTTGTAATTATTGATTACTTTTTATTTTGTTATTAAGCTCGGTTTTGCTGTAATCGTAATAAATCTTTAATTTGAAAAATCTAATATTGTAGGTTTGTTTTTCCTCATAGAACTTCATCAAATACACTCTGCATACTTACTTTTGTGACTAAGTGTAAGTACTATTTAGTTTTATTATTCCACTGATGAATTTCGCCAAAGAATTTTTTAAGAAAATAATCCTCTCACAAAATTCTCTGAAAAAAATTATCATTTTCATAAACATGCATTATAAGGTTTTCATTAAATTTTGTAACACTTTGCAACATACCATTAACCAGAAGATGCTTATTAATCACACTGTTTAGTTAAAATAGGAAAAATTAGACAGTTTTTGATACTTTAACGTTAGTCACTTTTCTCAGCAGCCAGTTTGTTAGATTTTGTAAGAGCTAATAAAGACTGAAAACATTGAAAAGAGAAGAAATAATTTGACTTATGGAAAATTCATCCAAGTGGATATACAATGGGCAAGTCCAATAGCGTACAACAATGCTTTTTTCTACATTAAAGTCAGAGCAAATTATAGTAAAACGTTATAAATGTCCAAAAACACAGCACTTGCCTGAATCAACAACAGATAAACAAAAAATTGTTATTAAAACAATCTTAACGGAATATAGAGAAATGATGGAAATCAATGGTCCAAAGAGAAAATTCACTCATTTATTAGTTCTTCCTTTTATATATCTTCCGGGAGAGTTTCTAAGCTTCTAGAAATATACCGTGTTTTGGTTAACAATATTAATTTCGCCAAATATTTCTTACCTTCGCCTACCTCATACTTACCACCAAAGTCTGCATTTATTAATCTAGTGTCATTTAGTATCCGTTAAAACTTATTAAAGCTTAACTCTTTTTCATACTAATAAAGAACTGTGTAGGAAATCAATAGTACAATCTCGCAGAAGAATTTCTTTTTATAGAAATTATATTTCATAGTTTGGGAAATAAAATTTGTTGAGATTTGAGGCTCTATGGAAATTTTCTTACCCAGAAATTCATTTTAAAGAGATTCTAACTGTACGAAAAATAGGTAATTTTTAAAATAAATTAATACTGTAAATTTTAGCCAGAATGTTGTTAGTATACAACAACACATTTTACATTAAGTTTTCTGGAATTAAGTAAATAAATCATGTGTTTTGGATTATTTCCCATTGGAGATATGGTGGTAAAAGTTTACAATTGTGTGCCTCTCAATCCTTTGGTGATTTTTTAATGCCAAGGGCACAAATTGTCGGTCGGTAAATCAGCAGAAAGGCCAATGAAAATAAAACATAATCGAAATCAGAAGATTTTGTTGGTAACTGATATTTTAACTGAAATTGTTGGCAATCGAAGAGAATCTACACTTGAACCGACCTGACACCAAAATTTCAATAGTTTTGAATTTTGAATTTTTTGAAGCCATTAACCCCATTTCACTTATCTTGTTATATTTTTTTATCTAATGCTTTGAGTGTGAACTATCAGATTTATAAACTGAAACTGACATGTTTAGTCAAAAAAATCAGAAATCGCCCTATGAAGCCCTCGTTTATTTTAGATTATGAAATTTAATAATTTAGTTGCATTTTTGAGCTATCCCATTCAAAATCCCCGCTATAATATTTCTCTTGAACATATTGGATTCAAGATATAAAAGAAATATTGATAATTGATGTGACCATTTGAATTTTAGCATACTGTGTTTTTAAATTATGACTTCTAAAGACCGGCATTAATTTAAAAAAAATACTTCTTTTATTACAGATAAATCTGAAAACCAGAGAATAAAATATTTATTTATCTGAAATAAGCTCCTCACACAAAGATTCACTCCATTTACACAATACATTAGTGAAAAAATACACAAGGAGCACATGGTAGCAAATTAAAACAAACATAAAAAATGGCACAGTAAAGAATATAGAATTGCATTTACATAAAGATAAAAAAATACAGAATTAAGAATTGAATTGAGTTTTGAATTTGATTTGTTTTAAATTATAAAATTTTATCTTTTATCATGATCTTTACGTGAGATATGGAAAATTTTACATTAGTTTCATCAAATTTTCTGTTCTTTTTTTTTAATGATTTTTTTCTATACCGTATACATAGAAAGAATTGGCATGTAATTTTGTTTAATGTTAGTGATTTCTCACAATGACAAAATTTACTTGGAAGATTGATAGCATTTAATATTTACAAGTTATTTTAAATGTAATTCGATAACCAAGATTTTCTCAATAAAATATTCCCAAATACCATATCTTATTACAGATTAAAGATATGTTATTTCAACTAATACGCGCAGATTGCTCTGATTAATAGGTACATAAATGGGGGGGGGGAAAGGGTTCAAATTCAAGTATATTTAAATATAATCCTTTAGTTACTGCATTTTTTAATTTTTTGATCATTTTCACTATCTTGTAATTTCATTCCCTGATTTAGATTTAAATACCTTTCTTTGTTCAGTTTTCGATATTTGAAGAAACTCGTACATTTAAATGTACGTTGGAACAATGAAAATGTTTTTTTTGTTTGGTTGAATTTTATGGTAGAATTTTATTGAAAATGGTTTGGATTTTATAAAAACGGTGAAATGTATTACTGAAAAATGCAAAAAAATGTGTTAGTTTATTTTTGGATAGTAGGATTTAAGTAATGGCTCAAAAAAATGGAAAAACCCAAAATTCTTTGTTCATTAATTTAGTGGAAAAACAAAATTTAAAAATATAAGATTGAAATACATATTTTAAAATCCTGTAAGAACTAGAAATAAAAAATACGAGATAAAAGTGGATTTGATTACCATAATGCCTTATATTCATTAAAAAATATGTGACATTTTATTCATAAATGTTTCATTTTGAGCAAAAGTAATACCTTTTCAGTAGAAAAAAATTAAATATTTTTTAAATTTAAATAACTAGTAAAACATCAATATACATTAATAAAAAGTAAAAATGAAATCTAGATTACGAATTTCCAGTTATCATGAGAGAACATTATTTGTCTTAATTTCAGTCATTAAACCGGTTTGAAAGGATCAAGAGGCCTCTATCTATATATCTATCTATATATATATATATGCTATTTCAAAAAGATAAATTATTTCCCAATAAACTCTTAAAAATATTAATTTATATAAAACTTTTATGAAAAAAAATATTTCCGTGGAAACAAATTTTCTAATTTCTGAGATCATAAAACAGTTACATAATGGATTAATATCTTAGATCAGGAGTCAAATTCTCGCTTAAGAATAAATAAAATGATATTTCTCACTTGGGTGAAAGAGAAAATACTTTTATTAAAACCGTTTTTAAACGCGAGTGAATTTTTTAACACATTATAAAAATTAAATTTTTAAAATTTCTTTCGAAAAAATCACATTTCTTGAAAATAACAACTATGATGTCATAGTTCTACGTTAACCTTTTAAAACACATCTGTTGTCGAAGAAGCACACGTAATAATAAAGCAGTACTGGTAAAAGCAGGTCAACCTTTTAAATACACATCTGCTTTCAAAGACGGTGCATAATAAAAATGCAATGCTGATAAAAGCAGGTGAAAAAATATATGTGATTAAAAGATGTTGATGAAAATTGCCATTTATGCTTTATTCAAAACCTCCTAAACGAAAACAGGATTATATTCTACATGATAAAAAAAATAACTTAACGCTTTGCACATAGGAAAATATTCGGTGCATAATTATTCAGCCAATATTTGTTTATTGTTTAGAACGAACGATAGAATGAACGAACACGAACACGAACACGAACACGAACACACACACACACACACACACACACACACACACACACACACACACACACGCGCGCGCGCGCGC